>WSTV01000271.1:0-38818 GCA_019632285.1 Tulasnella sp. 332 | reverse complement strand
AAATAGAGCTAGATAGTCATAGAACATTCCAGAAGGAATCAGTCAGCATTGTAGTCATTTAGAAGCATGGCTCCATTTAGAAGCATGGTGTCATGACCTTCGTTGTGACAGGTAATTGTTAAGTACTTTTGAACTCTACTATCCCATAGCATCTTTCATTATTATCACATCTCCGATTCTCACAGTCTTTACCTGTATGATCACATCCCTGGTCCCACACTCTATTCCTTTTATCATCACATCTCTGTATCTCAGGGTTGGTTCTACATTCCAAATTGTAGAAGCAGTGCAACTGACTCAACCATTGCACCACATCACTAATCGTTCTCTGATGTTCTCTGATGTTCTTTATTTGTCATCAAACACTGCCTCAAAGTAAAATAGTATAAGTAGTAGAGAAGTGAGGAGTATTGTTCCTCACTTTGCCTCCTGTTATTCCCTCTGTAACAAAGGCATTCTCCTCTCTGTACCAAATCCATTGTGTGCATAACATACACCCTGTCCCCTGTCCCTCGTCCACTTCATACTGAACCCTGAACCCTTGTCCCCTGAACTTGTGACGTTGTAACCTGCATGTCTCTAGGTACTACACTCTCACATTCCTGACACTATCAACCACCACTCCTGACAGAGGTCACTACACATGGCTCTATTAAGGAAGGTGGTTGAGCACCACTTGCTCCAGAAACCACCTCCTTTATAGCCATGATGATATCATGACATCATTGGTAGATATTCATGTATAAATAGGAGGGGACTCTCAGTAGGAGGCTCCCCATTGCAATCATCTCATATACAAGTTCTTCAAATCCAAACCAGTTCTTAAGCTCTTAGCCCATATCCATCAGACCTATCCCAGTTCTCAAGCAGTGAGTACCCCTAGGCGATACATTAGTAAAACTTTAAATCATTCAGGAAGAACTGATCTTACAATTCCTACTCCACATTTTGAGTCTGCTAGGCCATTTTTATTTGCTGAGTCATCTGTCCATATTGTTACCATGCTTCGTGGTTTATTTGTGTTCAGTTTTCTATATGCTTGTGCGCCTGTGTTGATGTTGTTAGTGAAAACTCTTACAGCAGCATTTATGTGTCCTTTTACGTACAGTGTCAGGGTTGACTGTGAAGGATAGATCCTCTTTTTTTCTTTTTATTGTTCTCTTGTATTTGTTTTCTGGCCTGGCCTAGTCAGTCTTTTTTGCTCTTGCATTGTAGGGTGGTGGTCTAAGTGTGCTCATTTTATGTGTTGTTAGTTTTAAGAGGGAGTCCCTGATTTTGAGGCATTCTTCATGCTCTTAGCATTGGTTATTCATTCTATTTATTCTGATTAGACCTCCTTGTGTTACTACTTTGTGGTTTTCATATAGTCTTTTGCTATTCTTATATTTATACATCTGCTTTGTTGTATTTGAGAAGACGGAGAACCAGATTGGCACTTGTTCTTCTGTTTTCCTTTTGAATCTTAGTCTGCCTACTCGTATCCACATTTGACTATTGTCATAAGTAGGTTTCTTATTTCTTTTGATAGAATACTCTTCGGTCCTTGTTTTTCTCTCCATGCTTGCATTGATATGTTTGTGTATCTCTCATCCAGTTGTCAAAACCTGTATCAAAGGCTGTTGAGGTGTGAGTCGGTACAGTCGACATGAACAAAGCAAACAGAGACAAAATCTTGGGCATTAAGGTCGTCCGACCGAATGGGTTATTACTAATCCGTTTCGCTGAGTACCGTCAGTGCTCAACGGATTTGCGTAATCGACTCACAGACGGGTACGCGTGAAGCTCAGATGCGTGCCAGCCTGGCTAATGCTGCGGTTTGCGCTGATCTATATCAAGGCGAAGAGCCACAACTTGACACTGGTAGCGGGCTACCGATCTCATCCGCGAGCATGTGCGACCAAAGCCAACAAACAGCTTACACCGCTTGCCATCGAGGTCCAGTCGCAAGCCCCTTTTTGTTTGCTTCGGTGGCACCCGCCCAAAGCACCTTCGTGCGACAGAGCAGGTAGACATAAGGGGTTTGGAACGAGTCTACTCGCGATCCGAACCTCTCTCCCCCCATGTTGAAACGATCCTCCCCTACCGACTCGGATCGCAATGCGAACAAGAAGCAGAAACCATCCCTAGATATGATCTCTGCGGGTGATGACACATTGAACCATGAGATGCTTGATCGGCAGCAGACACTCCTACTAAACGACACCCTCAGGTCGGGTTTCAATTCGGAGGTGATGTTACTGACAATCGTTGAGGACTCAAAAGATACAATGGATCAGCGGTACTCGCAATACTGCTTCTCTAGGGATCTAATCATCAATAACAGTGGATTAGAGCAGTTACTGCAGGAATGCTGGGAGACAAAGAGCTTCGCAAGAATTCGAAGATTGGGTATGTTCGCGCCGCCATTTAATACCTTCATGTGGCTCATATGAGCTAAGCTGTACTGCAGAAGCCCAAGAACTTCGGTGATTTCTTCGGAGAAGGGCAAGACTCCATCGAGGCGCAAGGTATGTACTTCTTTCCCGAGAGATCTATACATCTCGCTGATGCATGACCCCAGCAAATGGTCAGTCCATGCAACCGATTGATTTCCACCTGCGGGATTAATTATATTCTATGAAACAGCGACGCTTAAGGCCTGGGCAGCACCATTTATTGGAAATGCAGCCTCGTTGTTTCACGATACTCTGGACGGCATGCAAAGAACGAGAAAACAAGACCCGTACCGCAACACTCTCGTAATCTTGCAAGGCTCTGGAATGGGAAATCTCGCACCGTTCACGAAATGGCATCCAGGGTGTTTACGATACCCTTCAACCTTCGCTCAACCGCTGAGGCTGCCGGTAAGCGATCGCTCGTCTTATGTTCCTCGCTTGGTATCTAAGTCGCTCCGTTGCCTGATCTTATAGATCTAGCTTTCCCGCCAGCCGATACAGGCATCCGGGAGTGCCTCCTTCAAGACGTGGGCAAAACGTCTTATGCTAACCTTCAATGCCGGTATCTGGAGTTCCTCGTCGCAATTTTCACAGAGGTTGAGGGGGGAGTCAAGATCTTGCCTATCCAGACGACTATCCCCGATGTGGCATCTGCATGGCGCGATTACATGGAGGCAAATAGAAACACTTTATACCCGTCTGTCGGTTCACATATTTCTTCGGGTCTATTGAAATAATATGGCCCTCACTACGGCTCATCATGTAAACAATCTCTCCAGTCATCACAAGGTCAGGAGCAGCGTGGACTTCTCGCACTCCAATCCAAAGCGAAGGATAGTATGGGACGGATGCTTCAAACCCTCGACAATCGTGTCCAGACGCCGTCGGATTCCCGCCCCGTAAAGGCCGTTCTCTACTTTGACGAGGCTCATTGCCTTGTCGAAGCTCGTACCGCTGCAGGAGAAGGGCAACGCAGTGCATTCGATACTTTGTGTGCTGCGCTCAACTGCATAACTTGTCATCCAGTCTTCACTGTCTTTCTATCAACACATACCGATCTTTCACGTTTTGCATCCTCAAAAAAGCGACATCCATCTAGCCGCATCGCTCAAGGGCCCGAACTGCAGCCTCCATTCACAGAGCTACCTTTTGATTGTTCATGGGACAACTCACCTATTATCTCCGAGGGTCAGATGGGGTTGGCAGACGTAATCTCTGAGGAGTTTCTTATCAAGTTCGGTAGGCCTCTGTGAGTATAGACCTGCCCTCTTTACCAATATTGCATTCGCTTACATAAGGCTTGGTTAATCCCAGATGGTACACCCGTTACCAGCATGGCGACGCTGCCGTCAAATCGGGGATCTTACGCTTCGCTCGTGAAAAGCTGACTCGCCTGAGCGGCCGCAGAGAAAATCGGACGTTGGACAATGATGCGGTGCTGGCGGTGCTGAGCATACGCCTTCTGATGGACTTCGAAGTGAGACGAGAAGCGGCACGCCTGAAAGAAGCGAAACTAGTTGAAGGCTACATGCGCGTTGCCTTCTCAGTCACAGCACACAGAGAATACTTTTGGTCCAGGACTCCGTCTGAACCTATTCTTGCAGATGCAGCTGCACTAGAAATGGGGAATTGGACAGGAGTGGATGGAGTCGCAAGCAAACTAAGCACGCACTTACAAAGTGGCCTGATCAGCAAAGAGCATCGTGGAGAGCTCGTCGCCCGTCTCCTCCTAGTTCTCGCCTACGATAGAGCGATCCTCCGTCATTATGAAACCAAGAGTGCGACACCCGCCTTCCTCTACAGCTCAGGATGCCCTCTCGAGATCTTCCTAACGGAGCTATTCGGCGAGAAGGGGGCCAGGACCATTCTCGACAGCAAGCCAGACAACGTACAGGACGGCGCAACATTGAAGACAGCCTTCGCCAATGCATGGGGTCGCTTTACACACTTCGGCAGAACTGGTGACGACGGCGGTGCATCCGCATGGTTCTCATGGGTTGCCTTCACTCGAGGCATGGCTATACAATGCGCGGTCGGACAGAAGTCTATCGGTTTAGTCATTCCGGTGCTACTTAAAAATGCGGACAAGCTTGGAGAGAGCAGAATGACTGGCATCTTGATCTCTGTGAAGGATAAAATGCGACTGGAGAATCCATCACTACTCAAGGTCGATCAAAGCAACATAAACTTCTTTCCCCCCTCTGCGAACAATACACTACCCTACATCTCTCTTGCCATGCAGCTAGGGGCTCAACCGAAAGCCCAAGAGCAAACGCAAGGTTCATCAACCTCGGGAATAGAGATCCCCCAGACAGCTCATCGATCGGCTCGTCACTCCCATCCCACAGACGCGACTCATCCTCGATATTCATATGTGTCAATGGATGCTCGCAAAAGGTCTATGCCGTGATCAGCAATGATGCGACGTATTCCAGTTTACTTGGATCGACGGACCCGTTTGAAGAACACCCAAACCAAAGCACGTCTGCTCTCGATGCCGTTTGGCGTTTGAAGCCGCTGTGGATGACAAGGAAGGCGTGCTTTGACTGGGTCTCTCCTAAACTAAGTAGCCCACCAGCATATGTAGAAGTAGATGAAGGGATCCAGGCCGGGGATGAAGTTGACGATGAGTGAGCTTCACCAGATGCGAAGCGGGATTGGCATAATACTGACGACGTTATCCACTCTCGTCCAACAACTGGAATTGATATTATATGTACAATTATGGATGCGAGTCCGCGTGGTGTATCAAAACCGTCGCCCAGCTCAAAGATCCAGAGCACGTTAACTCTCATGTGTATCTCCCCACCGATAAGGGCGCGCGCTAGTAAGCTACTTATGTCAAGTGTCATTGGCACCAGCCGTGCTGACCTTGGAACGGAGAACACGATACACCGTAGGAAGTCCCTATCGCTGACCGATTTCACCCAGTCGCCCATTCCATCACAAACGTAGGACATCGCGGCCCTTCTCTACGCGCTTCGAGCCTCGATTACGCACCTCTACATGAACGTCCCGCTGCGTGACTTGGAATCTAACCCACTCGGCCAACCATCCTCCAGCCTGCGGCACGCCCTAGGCGGCCTTCAGAACATCCAGGAATTCTGCGCGACGGAAGGTTGCTTTGAATGGAGAGACCCACCAAAGAGGGACACCTTGAAGAGGTTGGCATTAGCGACGTCTCCGGTATCCAGGAAGACGTTGGATACGATTACAAGGATGAAGAGTTCGGAGATTCGCATCGTACACGCGGCCGTCAACGTTGATCTCGATGCCAGTCTAATCGACCATCTCACCTTTCCTTTCCCCAGTCACTGGACGCAGCAAGGGTTAGAGCTTGTCATTATCATTCCGAATAGGCATGATGCTTGATTCGAGATGATTCGATGGACAGTGCACCGGTTGGCTAAGCTGAGGAGGCATGTGAACCTGGCAAAGGATCTTTTACCATAATCGAGGCGGGTGAGTGTCCGCGGATCTGGTTTCGCCCCTCGGTTCTCAACGGATTGATATGGAGAAGAAGCGGGAAACGTTGCGTCATTCTGGGAAGCGCTATGGTCTCGGGGTAGTCCCATTGTGAGATCTAGAGTGAAAGGCTGATCGAAGTAGAGGTAGCCTGGGTGAACAGACACTGGCGGCTAACGAGTTACAGGGAGAGGATCCAGAGATGGACAATGTCCCAGCACGAAAAGATTGATTATACAGGTGATTCAATTTCTTAGATATCCCTCACCAATGTCGCTCTCATTCAAAATCTGTGTAAAGCGGGGTCACACATAACCACAAAACCTCGATGTGTTTGTGACATCTCCGTCAACTATATCCATGAGAACACCATTGCATTGACTTTGCAATCAATCATACACAATCCCGCGTGAATTAA
This sequence comes from Tulasnella sp. 332, assembly GCA_019632285.1. Taxonomy (NCBI): domain Eukaryota; kingdom Fungi; phylum Basidiomycota; class Agaricomycetes; order Cantharellales; family Tulasnellaceae; genus Tulasnella; species Tulasnella sp. 332. The sequence goes on along the minus strand of WSTV01000271.1, from coordinate 32,500 downwards.
GCGAGAATTGATACAATGAATGGTGGATTACGTCGCATTGTACCACCAGAGGGTCGTGACACCAACGGGGAAGGTATACGCCGCCGTGACACCAGCGAAATTGATAGTCTAGGACAATTCCAACGCGTTTAAAAACAAGCTACATATTGGCTAGAGCAGTGAATGGACTTGGGCTTACCGCAGATACAGGTTGCGGGTTCCATCCGGCGGAACCACCGTCGTTCCAGTTCAGGACCACAATACTATAGCGAGGCCAATCGGTGGACGACAGGCGCTTTGTGACGTATGCATTGACGACCAATTCAGAAGCTAGGCTTCCGGTCACGGTCACACCGAGGCGTTGGCCCCAAGGTCCACCGGCGTCCTTGGGGAGAATGGCGCGAGAGCCCTGAGCGAGCGAATAGACTACAGTAGGCAAGTATGTACATCAGTATCCTTAGCTCGAGCGATACAACACTGCGGTCGTCAGCCACTTACATTCTTGATTTGGCGACCAGTTATCTGGAAGTGGGAGACAGAGATGAGTATACGTTGCCACACGACTTGATGCAGATCCTGCTTACTGTTGGCAATTGTAACAACACCCCTGCATCCGGCTCCACCACATGAGTCGGTTGCTAGAAAGCGAGCACGGTTAGCGTCACGCATCGTGGTGAATACATAATAAGTTTAGTTTCCGTACTTGGAAGCTTAGGATCTCCACTTCCGTCCAAAGCCAAAGCCCACGTCATGACCGTTCGAGCCCAGTTTTGAGGCCCACCGTTGACGAGGGTATTCATATCCTTTTGAATTGCAAACATGAATGAGGTTTGGAAAACAGGACAGCATACATCACGATGATAAACTCACCCATTTAATATCAGACCACCAATCGCTTCCAAGTGTGCCACTGCATTCGGTGAAATGGGTCTCGAAGTTCGGGTATGCGCTGCATCACAAAGCATTCTAATGAGTTTCAATTGCCTCGATCGGTTTCAAGGCATCTTTGACTTACTTATGGACGGTGGTCATGGCCGTATTGGTACCTGCGTAGCAGTGCCATGTTACTCCCGCAAATGCCGAGCCGGCTTTGCTCAACTATGAATACATATTATCAGGCTGACTTCGAGAGCGTTGAATTAACGGCTAGTACGCACCACGTCCTCAGGATAAGTAGTGTTGTCCCAGTTATGCTCATATGCAAAGAGCTTGACGGCAGAGAAGCCGTTATTGTTAAGCAGGGTCCGAACGGTCGTCCCGATAGTGGCGGCGGTGGCGGACGGGAGCGTAGAAGATGGGTAGGTGCTGTCGCTATTCAAAGGTTCATTCTACAATTTAAATAGTGTCAGTTGAGCACAGGCAATAAATATGTGCCGAGTCATCCTGCACTGACCTGTAAGCTAAGGGAGTAGAGAGTGAACCCTTTGGTCTTGAGCGCCTGCACCGCCTTGAGCAAATAGTTGGCGTATATAGTATAGTACGAGCTGTTCAATAAGGTTCCCCCATTCATGGACCCAGAGGTCTTCATCCAGCCAGGAGGAGACCACGGTAACGCGTATATTTTGATCTATTATTAATTTTAGGAGCATCAGCTGGGAGTGATAAACCAGTCTGAAAATAATGGAGACGAACGGAAGGTTGAATGCCGACGATATCGGTAAGGACCGTCCACACGTAGCTTGGCGTGCTTGTCAATGCTTCATTGCTGAGAGTTGTGTCGCCAGAAGTATCATCCCAACTGTAATCTAAGCTCCTAGTCTCAGAAATCTTGTTCTTTGATATGACATTGGATCATGGGCTGCTCACCATTTGCTGAAAAATCGGTTGCGCCGATGGGAAGCCTCAATGACGAGAAGCCAGCGCTGAGCGCCCCGTCCGTAACTATTGTGTAGCGAAATGGATCTTTCGGACTAATAAATAACGGGACCGATGGGTATTACTTACTGTCGAATAGGTAGCCGAGGAGATTCCAATAGTTCTGAGACTCAGCAATCTACGGAGGGCATGTGTCAGGGTTAAAGATTATGCTGGAGCATGGAGCACAGTGGTGTACCTTCATATTGTACATCAACTCGGCCGACGAGTCTGTCAAGGTCGCCCCAAAACCATCAAGCGTTTGATATACAGTGGTCTGCTCGACATTAATAACTGCCGAGCCAGCAGGGACACCAGTTGTGAAGTCGATAGGACTAGATTGAAATAATAATTATAATAATAATAGTAAGTGATAGCAGCGTATGATAGGTAAACGGTGCATTACCTCGAGCCCAAGTTGGTGTACGTGAAAAGTGAAGACCTATCCCATGTGGTTGTAAAAATATCTTCACGAGTGGTTCAGTTGATGTTACCAGAGCGAGGATCTGGGTAAGACGTACCGTAGATCTGTTGTCCAACTATAGGCTTGGATAGAGCTGCGAGGAGGAGGAGAGGGGTGAACATGATGGGAACCTTCGTTGGAGCTAAGGACGCGTTCAAAATGTACTCGCGAAATCCATTTTATATGCCACCGGCCCTCAAGCGCCCACGAGACGCAATTGATACTCAGCCCGTCAGCAGTCGCCTGCACGATCTATTCGCTTGCTTCCAGATTGATATCAGAAGCAAGACCATAGGATAGAGTCTCTCATGGGGTCCTCTTCGCTCGCGTCCACTCATGTTCAAGAACGACGGCACTTTTGCCGAAATGCCACAACTCCTTTCGATACAATTGCCAGAATCAGGGATATTGACAAAGACAGCTTTAAAATAGCTCGAAATAGCGCCCAATACTGACGGCGAAGCAGGGTCACTCGTGCAGCATAAGGTAGAATGAAGTTCCAACGGATCGCGGTTCGGCTTTGTTTGACACAGAAGTATTGTCGTGGCGGAATCCTCACTGATCACAAGGCAGCGAAGAATGATAGTGGATGTAGCGACGAGAAGCTGTCCGAGCGCCGCAGCTCGCGTCGGGAGTCAAGATGATCGAACCAGTCCCATCCTGTCGGCGGAAAAAGTGATCCGCCGGTATTTGAATTTAACACATTTGCCATACAACCGATGGGCATGGTGATTGCCCGTTGGAAGTGAGGTCGGTATGATCTTGCTGGACTTCTGGTGGTTCATCAGTCCTCACCTGAAATCCCGACAACGCCAAAAATTGGTTCAAGAATAGATCGAACAAGGAAAGTCAGCACTGAGCGCCACCAGTACCACGGTCAAATTTCGTTTGCGGCCCAACCTCGCAGCTATTCTTGGGTAGCGCAAAAGCGTCTTTCCCTCACATCTTGGGTGCAATTGCAGCAAGCGGGGGATATCTGGTATGTTCCGGTCAGACCCGCAGGAAGGTTGTAAGTGACAGGTATCGAATCGGGGGGAAGTTCCGGCCGAGGCATTCGACGTTAGCGCCTGTGTCGACCTTCATTCCCGGCGAGCTTGCCTGAAGCTGAAAGTGGGATAAATTGCCGAAATTCGAACTACGAAATAGAGCGTATGGCTTCAGATCAACTCTGAAAGGAGGAATGGAAGACCGGTCTCGGAGAAAGGTTGATGCTGAGGGACATAAAAACCTCAAACAAGGCGACCGGGGTCCCCGAAATCACGTGGTGTTCAGCGAGACTCCTTCATCGATGTCTCATTCAGCACTGGTCCCGCTGGCGGCTCACTCTGGTCATGAATGCCAACCACCGAGGTTAATCTAGTTCCTCATGAGGTATTTTATGCATGAAAGGTTTTTAGATACGACCTGGGTTCCGTCCACCCTAAGAACCCCCGACACCATCTTCGCTGTCCCTGACGCCACTCAGGCGGCGCTCGAATATGAGCTCACTAGTCCCAACGAGTATGTGGAGAACCTTTTGTGAGATCAATTATCCCATCAGCTGCAAGAACATTGATGTAAGCAGGTCAAGTTCTAGGAGCCGGAAGAGTATGAATGAATGACTTACTTTTTGTGACCCTTGCTGCTTCTTGCGACGAGACTGCGACTCTGCGAGAACAATGATCAGTAAAGCCAGGTCAGTGAAGAAACCCGATATGCTGCGTACTTGTTCCTCCTGGCATAGTCTTCTGAGCTCAAGTGTCTTTTGGGGCGGATGTACTTGCGTCGGAATGATGCCATTCTCAATTGATCACCGCCGATACCAAAATCCAAAAAGTTTGCCACACCCCGAGTTTGAGATTCGGATGGAAACCTTTTTACTTACCCACTTTGGGTCAAACATTTACCGCACATAGGGGCCGTTCATTTGTGTCGCGTTGTGGAATACTGAACGCATCGACCATAACGTGACGACCGCTTGGGGAAGGCGTTGACTGTAATTCACGCCTAGAGCCGACTGTGATTGTGTCTTGGTCAAATACCTGAGCAACATCCCCTCTGGAGCGATGACAATAGAACGGAGTTGTGGGGTGAAATGGCATGTTGAGAATGGCATGGAGATCCAAGTTGATGTGTGTTTCTCCTAAAATATCGGCAAAATCGACGAGTTCAACCCCCCTGCAGGTCTACCATTCACATGAGTGCTTTGGGTGAACGATTAATTGTTAATGGGATGTCCAAGCAAAAGAAAAAGAAAAAGGAAGGGAAAAGGAGCAAATACATTCAAGGAAGGAGAAAAACCAGATGTAGTGGGAGGAGAAGTGGAAGGAGATTAGGGCGTATGAGCAGCGATGGAAGGTTGAGGCGATCAAAAATAATCAAGGATTCCTGATAGTTGGAGGGGGTATGAAGAAAGACAAAGAAGCGATAGGGAGCGATTATGCTCTAAGAGTTGCTGTACAAGCGGTGTACTTTTAAGACAGGAGCGCTTATAATTGGATAAAGCCCAGCCTGTTGTGTTTCGCCTAGCAATGAAATGCAAAGCTGTGACAGCCGGACACCCACCGACAAGTGTATACATGTGAAAACCAGGGTGTCTGTGTCTCTGGCAAGGTGATGCAATCGTTTCGAATTGAGATTGGGGCACACGCCAGACCGTAGCAATGCGTGTTTTGGATGCGCTGGCAGCATCTTAGAGACAAAGGGGTATGAGAAGAAAGGTCTCCTAGCCTGAACTCAACAGACAAGCTCTCTGTAAGGCCTAAGTCCAACATGGTTCTGCGCGCCTGGCGGCGACTTTCGCTCCGTTGCCTCCCGTGTCAAAAGCCTCAAGACAACCTTCTTCCTTTTTTTGGGGGGAGGGGGTAAGTGTGTTGAATTTGGCGGTTGGACGCGCTTCATTGCAGGAAGTCCCTGCGCCAGCCAATTTCCACGAACCGCCCACTCTCTCACAGATACAGGATATCGGGCCTATGCTTCACGCGCTTCAGGCATTGAGGTCCTGCTGCGAGAAGTGGATCAAAAATCTCCGTTGTTCGACGACGCCGTCTTCAGTATTTATCATGCCATATGCAGCTTACGGAACTTCCAAGAATTAGGCTCTGCGCATAATCTCTTCTGATCCAACGGGCGGCCTGTCTGGAACTGCTTAAGGCGGTTGGCGATGCCGAACATTCCAATCTCTAGTCAGACGTTTAAAAGGGTGACGACTCTGGAGACCTGCATCGTAAACACAGTCAATGGGGGCCTCGATGGTAGCGTATTCAGAGATCCTGCTCATCTGTTTGATGGCGACCGGAAGCATGACCTAGAGGTCGTTATCCCGTTAGAGGGGAGCAGTGATATCTTGTTCGCGATACTTCGATGGCGGATGAATACAAATTCTGGTGCTCAGAGAACAGAGAGAACACTGGAACCTGGCCAGGGGTCTCAGACGGTAATGGATATAGAGGAAGCGTGTGAGGTGAGTGCCGCACAAGACAATCTGCGGGTATGGTTTAGTCACTCAATCCTCGCCGGGTCGATATGGAAAATAAAGAGGTAACCATGGGGCGATTTTTTCCAAAGTAAATGACTTTGGAACCTGGGGAATTGCCGATTAGGACTGAGAAGGACGGTGTGGCAAGGGCATCGACGCCAAGGAGCTGGAAGTTAATGTTGCCCTAACACAACAGGTGGATAGTATGGCCACAATGTCGTCTCGTCTCGAGTCGGGCATGCTCGTCCTTACTGAACTATTTATCGCGACCAGGTTAAATGCTCAAGTATAAAGCTGTAGAGGTCCTACGTTCTCGTAGCATCTCTGTAGCTGAATCTTTACACGAGAGATTTCCAGGAGTAAGAGCGCAGTCAGGACATACTGTAGGTTTGCTTTCTTGTGATAGGGTTGGAGGGAGCCGCAAGAAATGTCAGTCGGTTGCCTAGCATGGCACGGCATGGTACGATTCGATAGCGAAGTGGCATATTGAAGCCATCGCTTCCAAGTTTATGTTATCTCTCGTGTTGATATATTATTGTAGGGGCCTCACGGCGACTGATGCAGAACCAGCCCCGAGCCGTTTCATTGATTTCAAATTTATCACTAAATATCATCCGGATGATGGATCTAGGAAGATGGGAAAGTATTATTATTCATCCAGTAATACTAAGCATGGAAAAGGATAACTTACATAGACCCTACGATGCTCCTGGCCACATGCAGCGTCGATCTGATCGATGTCCGATTGCTGGAGATCCGGAAGGTCGTACGTCTTGATCATAGAAAGTAACCTCTCCTTCTTTGAAGAAGTTCTAAGCAGTTGAGAGAGGAAAAGATCATGATAATTATCTTTTAGTTTCAAAGCGTAGTGCATGAGATTTTAGAACCACGCACGTGATGGGAAGGACCCCTTTTGCGACCGTCCACTTGATCAGGATCTGTTCATCGGTTATGTCAACTCCGTGCTCCTTCGAGTACCTCTCACGCATAGCGGGCAAAATAGGAGCGAGGGGCCCGTCCCTGACGGTGTGTAACGGGATCAAGCTACCGAATGACGACGTGATGATGCCGTATTTCTGCTGAAAGGCGATAAGATGCTCCGAGGCTTTGATCAAGTATGGGTTGTACTCAATCTAGAAGTAAATCCGTGTCAGTCCCAGATCACCGAGGGTTGCGCAATTTTTGTTTTGGCTGAATGATTTGCTTTCGTACCTGGTTGTTCACAGGCATCACCTCAGCGTCGTCGATGAACTCTTTATAGTCCTTGACGCGCCAGTTGGAAACTCCGATATTTTTGGCGAGCCCTTCCTTCTTCACGCCTTCCATCTGCTTCCAGATATCCTTCAATTTGCCATCGTGAAAGGTCGGAATATGGACCAGATAAAGGTCAACGTAGTCGAGCTGTAATTTCTTGAGCGAGATTTTCAGGCGATCGTGTACGGTCTGCCCAGGTTGGAGAGCCTCGTAAAGCTTAGTTGTAACGAAGATCGAGTCACGAGGAGGAGCGGAGGGACCCGAAAAGTGCTTGTTCAATGCTACCCCAACGGAGTCCTCGTTCAAGTAAGCTTCACCAGTGTCGATGTGAGTGTATCCTGCAGAGAGGGCATCTAGGATGGGCTGCGTGACGTCTTTCCCGATAAATGCAGTTCCTGGCGAGAGCGAAGTAATTTTCAGCGAAAGTCTGGTGAATATACGGTTAAGAGTCATTACCTGTTCCGAATCCTGACGAGAGGGACCAGCGATGATCAAAGTCTATCTAAATTCCAGGGGGACTCTTTATTGGCTCACCTATCCACGGTATCTGATAGTTCAGAGATGTACCAGCGTCAGTGCTGGTGGGGTGCAAGCGCTGATATCACTTTTACTAAAAACTGTGACTAACTTTGTTGCCGTTATTGAATTCGAAGCTGCGCGAAACTGTTGTTGCCTTTGTCTCCATAAATCTATCTTGGTTGGTCGTGAGCTCAGACTACCGATTGAGGTCGTGTAATGGAGTGGAAAAGGTGGGTAAGATGATGCTCAGAAGATGGGAGCAGAAGAAGAGCCTGCCATCAAAGATTCTTAAGTATCATAGAAGGAAGATGAAACAAAACAGGGGAATCTGATGGGCGAGCTGGCAGTGACGTGCGCGTTACAATGAGCGCCGTAATTTGATCAGGATCAATCTTCACTCGGATTCGGTTGCGCAGCATTTATTCGAATCTCTGGAGATGATAGGTGGCGTCCAGAGTGTTGAAGTTGTTGGTTGTCACTCACAATTTCTTACTTCCCACCCTCCCAACATCATCACCATCGACGCCGCAAGTCCACAGTTTCAGTTATATCCTCAAACGAAGTTCACTCGTGCCCTTCAGTAATGATTGACCATATGTGAATAGCAAGAAAAAGAAAAGAAAAAACAGGGAAGCTATGGATACAGTGGGATGGAGACTATGGAGACATGCAACAATAAAGCTACAGATACAGAGCTTCGGCTCCAACACCAAAGATCTATGCGACGCAACCACCGAGTTCAAAGAGGACTCTATCGGCAGCCAAGTTCCGCGCAGCAGTCTTTGTCAAGGCTTCCCCACCCGTGAAGGTACTAGCTTTCGCTGAGCCTACAGCGTGGACTAAGGATGGTTCAATAGGAGGCCGTAGAATGGCAATATTTTGGCCCACGTACGTACGTGTAATCGTTGATATCCATTTGGGAGAGTGCTGGGGACCATTTGTTACTTCTACCGAGGTGAAGGGGATTTTAGCTGTCCTGCACATGTTGTGTACTCTGGCGTACGATGTGAGAGGTTGAGCAGCAGGGTCCATGTGGAGGGGAGTGGTAGATTATGAGGAGGGAGGGTTGTTAGAGTACACCGCGAAGCCTTGAAGGGAATGATGTCGATCTGATCCTTCAGAGAATCAGATTTTTACATTCAGTTTTTATCCCAGAAGGAACAGAAGAAAATGGTAGCAAAGAATGTGCGGTTGTCGAGTGGAGTGGAGGGCGCCTCCATCTTAGGCAAAGCTAAAGTTCTTAGAACAGAAATAACAAAAAGGCTCGTGAAGAACACAATGAGCAAGTGGGGCCTTGCGTTACAGTGATGTCAATACGCTCAGAAGTAATCCTGGGGTGGTAAGTGGTTGACCTTGGTGGGTATTCAACTCAAGAACCAGCGCATTTCGGAAGCATTAGAACACATCTTGAAGGCGCTTCAATAACTTTCTACAAGAGTCATATAGTTAAGTACCTCGAATGGAACCAAAATCGTAGGCGCCGGACAAGCGCGGCTATCGGTGATAGAGCGGTCCTTCCCCAAAGTCGCCTTTCACCAAACAGTTGCTGGTGGACATTGATGGCTTTTAGTGAGGGGCGATGGAATGATTGAGAATTTCGTATATGGAATCGGAATCGGTGCCTCCGCGGTAGAGGCAAGGCATGCAAGGGACATGAGGCGTGAACCGCCCGCGGCCAAGCGCCAATGAAGGATCAGGGTAGGTTAAGGATGGCCATCAGGTTGGGTTGATAAATCATGGTATATTCGATTATGACATTGTCTATAGAAAGGCCAGTCGATGACGCGGAACAACAGTGGCGGGGGTAGCCCTGGGCGGAATTACAAATTTCGCAGGGTTACAAGACTCCCCGCTTGAACTTGGGCGCCCGTTATCTACCAGAGTCTAAAGGACAATGATGGCCAGTAGCGGTGTGGTTCGTGCAGTCGCACAAGATCGTGCGAGGCGAGGGGAGAACAGTGATGTATATCAGAGAGATAGAATATAGTGATAAGCTTGAGATACGAAACGCTGGAATGCTGGCTGAATATCAGTGATGTTCAATATGAATCCCTGTGAAAACAAGAGTCTCCAGATGTTAATGTACAAAATACCTCCATCGGATGAGTACCTACATAGACATGCCAGAAGTTGGATTGTGTTTGGAGAGCTTAGCGCGTGGCTTTCAGCCAGAGTTGACGACCCCATGCCACGTAAAGGTACGTCATATTGATCTCCATTATTGGAATCATCGCTCCAAAGAAGGTAGGGTTCGCGGGCTTGGCGCTGAGGTTTACTCGCGTCTTGAAGGCCGTATTGGATACGAAATGGAGTGACTTCGTGGCACGATGGCGCTCAGATATGAGCGCAAAAGAAGACAAGAACGCTCTACGTAGAACAGAATGAACCAAGACGTCTGAATTTCTGACAGCTGTATGACGTTTCGGCCTCAAAACCATCAATTGCAGGCTCGGATTCAGAGGCCCTACGCACCTGCGCCTCCAGATGGGACAACCGGTACGGACTTGCGGCTGGAGCGTGAAATATTTTGAACTCATCATCCACATTTACCCCCTGCATAGTTTCCTGCATACCCTAGCGTGAGACAACCCACTCGGCCAACAGCTTCTCGAGCCCGAGGTTAACCTGACTTTGACTAGGTCATCACCCCACTCAGCACCCAGATAAAATTATACTTGGAGAACGGATGGTCAACTCGTGCACTGACTGCTCCTTGGGGCAGCTGATGTTTTCGGTCAGAACAAACAACTGTTTTGTAAACAAGCGGTATCACTGGTCATAGTTATGATTTAGCCAGCCCTACAGCAGGTGGATCACCAACGAGGTAAAATAAAAGGAGACATACATGCAGTTGAGAGCAGCGAATAATGAGCAATGGACTCAAAAAGCGTCGCCAATGAAGAGTGATGGTTGCCAGACCTACGAGCCTTTCTTGCCTCGCATACAAGGGTCTTAATGCTGAAAATACGACAGATTTGACATTACTTTCTCCCCATGGATCTGGCTGCCCAAGTACAGCCGGAATTTCTCGGGCTCATCCTAAACGGGCCCATCTATGCCGCCGTGCTGTGTTTCTGCGCCCAGATCCGTTTTGGCCATGTCGGCCATGAAGCGTGGTTCATGTCAGCTCCCCCGGATATAAAGAGCCGGATCGGTTCCAAGGATATGCATCCTGACAACGGTGCAGAAACACCGTCCCACCACGAATCAACATCCTCATCATGCCCCAAATCCGCCCGACCTCATCTTGCTATAGCGATGAACAACTCACCACTTATCTGCTTCACATCGGTGTGCCTTCCGCTGTTGATGACGAGCTCTCTCTAGACAGTGTCGAACGAATCATCCGACATCACGTCACGACCATCCCATTCGATAACACCGAGATGCATTACACCCAATCTGGGTATATAAACAGTGACCCCCAAGTTGTGTATACTCGGGTCATCACGGAGAAGAAGGGAGGAACATTGTGTCATGGCCTGCATTTCCTACTTCTCGGGATGCTTCTGAAGCTCGGATATCGGTGAGTCGAACCTGCCGCTGTGGTTGTTCACCGCTTCTAAGTATACCATCGTACCTTTCAGAGGATATCACATCATGGCTAGAATGGGTAGCTTCCGACCTTCGCCCGACCCGCACGTCATCACTGGTCTCGAACATCAAGCGATGCTCTTACAAATCCCCGCGCATGAAGAGACCTATTTTGTCGACATCGGCCTGAATCTAGGGTTCACGCGACCAGCCCTTCTAAAGGAGGGGCATGAGTTTGAGGGCTTCGCACAAAAAAGGTTTCGGCTCATTCGAGGGCGCCATGCGGAGTCACCACTGACGGGAGCGGACGGTGAAGAGTGGCGCTTCCAAACAAACAGGGATATATATTGGAATATCATTCCCGACCCGGGGTGGCACACCGTGTTCGCCTTCTCGGAGCAGCCATACTACATGAAGGACTTGGAGAACTTCAACTGGCTATCAAATAATCGGCCTGGCGCGTTCCTGAAGCAGAACGTTGTGGTGGGTGCCTTCAAAAGGACGCCTGACTGGGCACTTTTGGGACTGGTCCTTCTCTTCCGAGACAAGGTCACATTGAGGACGGAAGCTGGAGTAGAGATTTTGAGGGAGCTTAAGAGTGAAGAGGAGCGAATTACTGCACTAAAAGAGCATTGTGGAATTGTTTGGGACCCCATGGAAGCAACCAAGTATATCGCTGGGAGACCGTCTGCACTCAACAATGGCGATCCATTGGCTTGAGAAGGCGTATATTAGCTAAGTATCGATCGAAGCTCTGGATGTTTGATTTGACAATATCAGAGGTTAGGATATTATCAGATCATATAGCTTTCAGCGCTCATAGCGAACGATGCCATTGATCTCAGTAGTACTTCATGTAGTTGGCAATCTTCCCTCGTGCGCCCCAACTCGGGCTCGACCTGTGAGGCCCACTGTCACCGATGACCCGACATTCTCGACATTCCTTTGGACCTGGCGCTATGTGGACTGGGCAATACCCACGCATACTAGATTTAACGAGGTGGTTCGACGAGGCTCTATCGATGGAAGCCTCGAGGCAGACGTAAACATCACGTCGAGCGGATAAGTCACGGGACCTGAAAAAACCATTTGAAGGAATTCAATTCCCAACTGCACCCTCACAATCCTACCCACCACCGTTGTCCTCTCCATCCCCAGGCTCTCCGCTACCATGAGGAATACTGCCAACCTAGCCGACACAGCGACCGTCCTCACTTACCTCCAATGCTCTATCGAAGCCTCTCCAATTCCAGACCCATTCAAGACGGTGGTAGCCACCCTCCCATCCACTGCCTTGATCGTTCTCAAGACGGCACAGGTCAGTGCCCTTCCCAACTGAACACAATTGCGACTTGTACTCACCAAGGATTTATTTGGATGAAGATGGATAAGAAGCAATACCAAAAGCTGACGGAGCTAGCAGTCTATATCGCAACACTGACAGAAACGATCGTCCGCCCTCTTGTGAACAAGCCTCCTGAGGACATCGATGAGAGCATGGCGATCCAGTGTGAAGCCTTCCATAGGTATTTACCATATCCCCCCACTGGCCTTTCGTTTGCTGAGATGAGCTCAATGGGCTACTGTTTCTTTTCTCCATTTTTTTTTGCCAGGGAAATGGAGAATGTATTAGACCACATGGACCGACTCGGGTCACGGCCTCTCTTGTCTCGGATATTCGGGAAGGCCGACGATGTGCTATCGATTGCAGGATTCTCTGGTCGAATCCAGAAGATTATTACAATATTCCAGGTATGTTAGGGATGCACCGCCGAGATCCAAGGCTTGTCCTGATCGTCGGGACCCTTTTATCAGCTTGAGACAAATGTAGCCCTTCGAGTACAAGTAAACGACTTAAGAAGGGAGATGCGGGTGAGTACATACGACTTGATACACCATCTTGATCTGTACGTTGACTTATTTTAATTCATACAGGATATGGTGACTGCTGTCAGTTCTCCTACGTCCGCTTCCCCAACCAATGGTAGACTAACCTATTCTATCGACCGTCTTTGAACAGGTCCAACCTCTCAGCGCATCTGCAAGCCGCATCTTCGGGATGGCGAAAGACCACGAGTCAAATACGTCTGGGCGGGAATCCGGACGACTCCCGTCCCAGCAAATTCTCAGCGAAAGCCCTAGGCCTCTTCGACCGCCCCCGCCTATTCCGGACCAAACTCTTCCTACAGAAGATTCTGTCGTATCCCTTTCTGATATCCAAGAACTTTTCCCCGACGTCGACCCGACATTACTCTCCGCCATCGCCGATCATACTCTCGCCGCTGCAGACTTGCACAAACTCGTCAGCTCTAACAACCGCGACCGAGATAACGAGCCCGAGCAGGATGACGGTCAGGCGACCATGAGATCCAAAAGCGGCCGAGGGCTCGGCACCAAGACTTACCCCCACCTCTCATCTCTCCTTGAGCCCCTCACCACATACTTCGCCGTCCTCATCCGAACTGTACCCCAAAATCAAGCTGGAATCGTTGGTGCGGCGACAATGCAGTACATCAACGACATACGGTCTCTAAGTGAAGAATTTGAGTGGTACGCCGTGCTGCAGTATCACTTCGGCTTCTACCGGCGGAGAAGGCAGGAGATGAATGATGAGAAGGAGTTCGGGAGATGGGCGTATCGAGACGAGGAGCTGGCGAGCCGCCATCTGTCGGGTCATCGTAAGGCGTCACACCCACCGCAGAGGAGGACGCCTTCCGGTGGGATCGGTCCTGCTGCGACGAACGGACGGAATTCAACAGAGACTGGTCGGAAACGCAGCATCACTCGGTCGATAAAAGGCGGCAAGGGAGGCCCCGAGGTCTATCGTGTCTACAGCATCGGCTCATGTCCAACATGCAAGAATGAGAAGATGAATGGATGTCCGACGTGCGAAAAGAGGCACAGTGCCCCAGTAGAGCCAGTGGAAGAGCCAGAGATTTATGTCATGCAATGATCGGAATCTGGCATCTTACATGGATGGATGCCGCATGAAACCTGGCGTCCGGTCATCTAACATTGTGGCCCATCTCACATCGACCTCGTTCGCGGGTCGAACGTCACGTTGAACCATCACGACTTGCGTTCATGGTTTTTTTTTCTCTCTCCATTCAAATCTCGGATACCTCGTTTTTCTGTAGATGATATCTTACATTGAAATAATGTTTTGACGCGCATACGCTTTCATTATACTCCCTTGCTCTTTCCACGGCCCAACCGGTACAATATTCTAAGATATGCTGAGGATGCCATGTAAGAATTGGTTGTGCTCCTGGTGCTGTTTGTCGCAAGGGTCTTGATTGAGAACATCATCTCCCTTTCGACTACTCTCCTTGTACATACATCATTCGCTTCTTCATATGGTCTTCATTCTATCGCAAAATCCGCACAATCCTCAACTCACTTACTCACATACATATGATCAAATTCTAAGGGAAAGGCGCCTCGCACCCGACTCCTCCGTGATTCTCCTCGTTCCACCAGAACTGGATGCTCTTTGCGCTGCTCATATCTTGACCACTCTATTCTTCCGGGACGATGTGAATCTACGGACTATACCAGTAGCCGGATATCCTAGCTTGCAGACTGCCAAGCAGGAGTTACTCCAATCGGCCAATGTGAGTATAGGAGCGCGTTGATCGGTTTTGTTTACTCTGGACGCGGCTAAATTTCGTGAGGCGTCAACAGCAACTACACACAATCATACTACTAAATATTGGGTCGCTTTTGGATATCACGAGTGAGGAGTGGTTTGGAGAGTTTCCGAGTCGCGTTACAATACACATCATCGACTCCGCACGGCCCTTCGAGCTCAGGAATCTGTTCGGTGCTCCACCTCTACCCACCGATGACGGCGAGGAGAAATTAGGACCTCGAGTAGTGATCTGGGATGACGGCCACGCTGAGACACTCAAAGAAGAACGGGCAGCTTTCGACGCGATGGAGGTGCGACGCGTTGGCACGTTAATATTGTGATCTAGACTGACGCTACTGTAGTATGGCGTTGACAGCGACTCGGAAGATGATTCAGAGGAGGACATAAGCGATTCAGAAAATGAGGAAGATTACGAAGAGGATGAGAATGGAGGACGGAAAAGACGGAGATCAGGAAGTGACGATGGATCGCAGCGAAGGCGGCGGCGACGAACACGCGAGAACGCGGTATGGCAGCGCATGAATCCTTCAAATGTGCTATTGGACTAATCATTCGTCTCTCGTATGTAGGATGCGCAACGACTCTCCAGAGAAGATCGGCAGCACCACCGTATGGTAATCGCCGATCACTACAACTCCGGCACACACCATGGTCAGAGTGCGGCCGGTGTCGCATACATGCTTTGTGTAGCACGCGAATGTGCCGACAATGACCTTCTCTGGTACGCATGTGGCTGTATGTAGCGCAGGATTCGGCCTTGACCTGATCATTTGGCGATTGCCTCTTCTAGGCTCGCCATACTTGGCCTTACACACCAATACTTGTCATCTTCCATCACACGCGAACAATACGATCACTTCTACGAAATATTTAACGACGAGGTGGCACGTCTCAACCCACCCATTACTAATGTCGCTCGAGGGCGTGGAGACGATGCGGGCGTCAGGCCATCCACCGAATTTCGTTTTACACTCTTGCAAAAATGGAACCTATATGACGCGATGGTGCACTCCGGGTACGTTGCGAACAAACTCGCCCTTTGGAAGGAGGAAGGGACCAAGAAGCTATCACGGATACTGACGAAGATGGGGTGAGCTCATTAATATCGGGGTTGTATTTGAATGCTCTATGACAAGACATTCCAGATTATCAATCCAGCAGAGCCAGCAAACATATATATACATGAACGCTGATCTCCGGGAGAAGCTTCCGGACCAACTGGAAGCCATAGCGCCCGAAAGCGGGCTGATTGAACTCGTCTATCCCTCCTTTACCAAATCCTTCGGGAACGAGATGCCAAGGACGTGTGCTGCAGACGTCCTAGCTGGAGTTGGTGCATTGCTCGAAGCCGCACGAGGTGTGAAGCTCACGGTGGAGGTGGAAGGTGGGAAAGGGGGCGGCGAGCTTTTCGGGAGCGAGAAGATATGGGATCTGAAGAAGGACGGGTTAGGGGGCAGGGGGAAAGAGAACATACAACCTAATTCGGAGATGCGGACCGATGGCGAAGGTGCAGCTAGAGTGGGCGCGATAGAGGATCGTCCAGATGTTAACGTTGGCATGGATGATGATGGGATCATCATAGACGGACAGAAGGCTTGGATTCAAAATTTTTGGGCCGCGTTTGACGCCGTTGGCAGCAAGTGAGTATCTCACTCAGCCAGCATTGAATCTCTTCACACGCTGTCGATGCTTATGGCCTGGCATAACAGCACAGCACTTCTTCGAAAGTCCCTTCCTCTCGCGATATCTCTTCAGCGCGCCATCGTACGACAAGGCTGCGCCATCCTCTCTAAACGTCTTGTTAAGTTTTATACCGAGTTTCGATACGTCAAGATTACCGAGGGACCAGATCTTGCTACCTTTGCGCACCCATCGACTCTCACGCGGCTCACGCTGTGGCTCGTCGAGGCCACACGGGACCGGATACCCAAAGTCCATATAGCGAGGATGAGTAGGAGAAGCAAGAAAGCAAGCTACCCTTTCGTCGTGGCGTGCTTGAACGAACGAACGGGAACCTATGTCGTAGTAGGTGTGACCGGTGCACCGGAAATGGGTGAAGTGAGAAAAAAGTGGGTGCTGTTCTTCTCTGCCAAATTAATCAGCTGTGTTCATCTCTCGCGCGTTTATCTCCCTTCAGCCACTTCGGTTCCGCTTTTATAGAAGCAAAACAGCGATCTCATGCTCGAACACGGCATGGGACTTTTACCACTAGCGTCATTGAGGTTAATGGCAGCGATCTAGCTGCATTCATCGACGCCCTGGAAGATGGATGTGAGGGCTGATCACCGTCATGAGACCTCTTCACGCAACCCTATTTCCTCTTTTAGTGTCGACAATACTATGCATATACCTAATAAATACAATCAAGATCAGGGAGGACCTTCGAATGGTACTCCACACGGCTGAGCATGCTGAAACGCGTGGTCTATTCAATATGCTGTGGGTTGTAATTAGTGGCGGATTGTCGTTGCCTGTTGAAGCGCTGCACACCTTTCGATGTGTGATGTTCATGCAGCCACCTCTTTTGTATATGTTATTCAGGAATGATCATGAGATATGATACCAACAATGGAGCAATGTCCAACGTCATAGTAAGGTTCCGGCGGAACAAACGGGACATTCAAAAGTACAAGGAATAATCCCATCCAGAGTTGACCCCCGCCCTTGTTTGGGCTGACCGAGAGAATCACCCCACGCCTCGCAATACATCCCGCCCATAGTACAGGTATCAGTATGTCCTCAGAACTCTCTCCTCATGAGATCGGATGCAATGGCATAGCTCGATGGGCCTGGGATCATAGCAGGCCAAGCGGCCATCCCTACGGCAACTACGACGTTCAGACGCTGAAAGAGCGTGAGGAGAAGCGGTGCAAACGGCAGAGCGAGTGCGAAGGGTACAATCCATGGGGAGTGGATGCCAAGCAATCGGTGACGCTGTGACCTTGCGACGCAGAATCTACACAAGTTAGGGAGGGATGATCTGACAGGCGGCATCGGGAAGCCACGGAACGACATCTCTCAGCATGCGCTAGACGATTGGATGCGCATCTTTCAAGCCACCAGGAGTTGACGGCAGAGACAATACAGGCCGGCGCTGCTTCATCCAATATCTGTAGTAACCGGCCTAGAGCTTGGAGATTGTATGCGTTTCAAGGGGTAAGATCGACGTCAACCGTGAAGAAGATGAGCTGGAAAGAATTGGTCGTCAGGGTGTGCTTCGGACGGGACGTCATGATCTCCTTCACGGGGCTTCCGCCGGATGAGCCGCCCCATCGCGCCTTATCTCTCTTGGCGCGTACGAATATTCTCTCTGCTGGAGTGGTCGCTCTAGTCTCGGCTTCAACCACGACATAATTGTGAGCCCATATGTCACGCTCCTGCCACAAGCTCACGTATACAATATTATCATCTCCTGGGTCACCAGGAACGGTGCCGCCTCCAGAAGAAGTAAGTAGCTGCGAGGCCGCACGGATTGGCCATCCGATGTCAGACATTTTGGTGAAGTTCACTGAGGTATGTTGGCTGTTAAGAGGTGATTAGGTCGGCTCTCGCATCTTAGCAAAGCGCATCAGTAAAGAAGGAAAACGTTCTCAACGAATTAGAAGAGCAGGTACAATCTCCCTGGATCTCCGAGCGGAAATGAGCTTCAATAATGAGTCAACGCTAGCAATCAATAGATTCGTTAGGAGGATATGGATACAACTGAAAGCGCTCAGTACCGACGATCCTGGCGAAAGTCTTCTGTCACGGTATACCATGTCCACATACCATGCATCTTCCGTGTTCAGCCGATTGATCTTCTCCAGCTGTTTCCTCGCCTAATTTCGCCTATCTTCGGGGGCTGCAGGCACAAAACTCAGGATAGCGTTATAATGCCGTTCATTGGCCTTCCTCTCAAGGCGAATAGACTTTCTCGTGCTCTGGAGATGTGCCAGTGCGTTATCAATTGCCGCTTTGTTCTTATCCTTATCCTTTCCTTTCCATAAATCAATGCCCTTGCTCATATCTAGGATTTGTCCGTGTGTAGCGAACGCAACGTCGTCAGGTTTCATGGTGCCCTCGTTGAATAGCTTTGCTGAGGTAAGCAGTTGGCTTTTGAACCTAGCCTCCCCCTTTTTTCCGAGCTGCTTCAACATGACAGCGTCCGTTAGGTTTGGATCTACCTCGCTCTCCGGTCCACCAGCGAGCACTCGCCTATTTATGGTGACTAGAGCGGTCGTGGCTTTGGCTTTGAGATCCCCTTCCTTGGACCTCTCCACGCGGTTGAGTTGAGCCACACTAGGATGTTCAACTTGACTCCCTACAGCCCTGATCGTAGCCAGGTCCTCTTCGATGCTTCGTTTACTCCTGATATATGTAGCTGTCAATCGCGACGTAATCGTGGCAAGAAGGGGAGATAGAGCTCACAGACTGTAGCCCAGTGAAATGCTAGGGTGAATGGGAATGGCGATTACGGTGATGGCCGGGATTCCGAGTAGAAGCAGGACGACGTAGTGAGCGTAGGTATGTCGCATGTCGTGTAAGATGGTTGCGGACGTGTGGAAAGGAGGTGCTTTTAATGCTGAAAAAGATTGAATGAAGATGGGCCAAAAACTGGAATGGTAACGAGCTAATGCTGAATTGGCGTCGAGGCCAAGATACTCGAGTTCCAGATCACTCGAAGGAGCGGGAAAGAAAAAAGGAAATAAAATGAACTAATGAACGAACGACGCTGTACAGTGGTCAAAGATGAAGTTAAGGAGATGGGAAGAAAAATGCGGTGGGCCTAATGAAGTCTTTGCAGTTGGGATGTCGAGCCGCCTTTGAGCATCTGGACCTCGTTACTGCTGTTTGACTCTTGCTGGCAGTCCACCATCTGGACTTGTTGCTGTAATGTATAGTTTATAAAACGCTAACCAGATTGAATCCAAGACCGAAATCGGACGTAGCAGCTCTCTTTACCTGACCTGAACATCCAATGCAAGTAGCCCTGAGGAAGAGTATGAGCAGGTTGTGGAGAAAGTTGGCGTGGGGGATTCTTGTAGCTTCACTGGCACAGCCGCACGCGTTCGGCAATAAAACAGCTTTCGAGATAACCCCAGTACATATGGAGTCCTCGTTGTTGTTTTGTCCGTGCTGAAACGTACACTTAGCAACCATTTCTGAGAGGCGACCCAATACGGTGCCGCTCTTCTGTTTCCTCCCCAATTAGTCAACAAATGTTGACTTTAAGGCACCGATCTTCTCACTCTATCTTATTTTATCATCATACTACAATTACAGTGACTTACTGGGAAATGATACCTTTGTCACCAGCGCCGCCATCTCTGCCATCACATGTCTTTGCTATCACGCTTCAATATCTTCTCCCACCCTCGCCACCTATGCCAAGACACCTGCTCTCAGCTGCTCTCCTCCAGCGCCACTACTTTCTATCTATCGATCACGATGACGACCCTGCATCCTATTTCCTACTTCCCAAGGAGGAGCCAGACCTAGCACATGGTATCATGCTCGCACTTGAGCAGATCGCTACGTACGATGTGGACCATACAATCGAGGAGATCGAATACCTCGTTGACGGGGACGAACGCCTGCAAGCGAGAATCACTCTTATGGGCCAGCTCCAAGTCGTCTTCGTGCTCGAGAGCAGAACGGAAGAGCCGCAATCGGCAGGCGAAGTGGAATCGACCAGTGCTATGGACTCGACGGAATGGAGGTACAACGATGTGATCTTGCGTGCCAAGGATCGAAAATTGGGATATGCAACGGTGGAACTGGCCCTTGCCTCTCAGATTGCTGCTCCAGAGCTCACAGAGAGTGCGGGGGATATTCCAGCGGAGCAAATGGCCGATGAGTTCTGGGATGGATGGGACGAGCCAGAAGAACAGGAGAAAAAGACGAATATTGTCCAGGATACCAGACTAGGAAGCGAGGATCAGTACTACGCCCGTTATGCCGATGTTGAAACGGTTGCAGGGACGGCGCTCAATGAAGACGATATCAACCTTGCACCGCAACGACAGCGCACTCAGGCGAAGGACGAAGCTGTTCAGAACATTGTCCGCGGTGCCTATCACCTTTGGAAAAGTAATACAGAAGTATCAACGATCGGGCTTGAAGAGGACCAAACACGGGCTTTTCTATCCCTGGTTGCGTCGGCCATTGAGGGGTTGTGATTTTTTTTTTGAATGCCTAATTGTGATTCACGAATTTGATTACTTGAAAATAAGACTGTCAGCTCAGAATTTAAGACTGTACTATCCTGCTACAATCCTATCCACTCGCTTAGCGGAGACGCCTCCTTGAGATGCTTTGTGCTCTGATCTCGCCCGCTTGCTTCCCTACGCCGATTGATACGCATGTCACTATGTGTGAAATGTCCGCGGGGATTGCAGAAGATCTTTGGATCCTGCTTGCCACCGACTGACTCCAGTAGTGTGGAATGCGGCATGCATTCACTTGAACAACACCCAAGAGGCTTGTACTGAGCACCCTTTGTTTGGGAGGCGGGATCTTCAGAGACCCTGGAGTTGAAAATCTGCGTTTCGAGCTCAGTGCTATGTCTCGAAGACGGGGTGATCCACCCAATGGGATTGGGCGCAATGTTTTACCGAACTCGTGTTTTCTGTTGTAAATTAGGGGTACCGGAGGGAATCGGGTGACGTCTCGGAGAGGAGGATAGGAGAGTGTCGCGACTTGGCTGGGACGGCGAGGTGGGCGAGGTTCGGTGGCTGAGATAGGCCGGGCGATACAGGGGCTTCAGGAGGCCGGCTAGCGTAGACGGGAAGATGGCGGATGGCAACTGGAATCTGTCTGAGAGGGGGACGGGGTGCGCGCGCGGTATGAACGAACGACGGAACGGTGTACTCAAAGCGTAAGGTAAAGCTAACTACGAAAGCCCAACATTTAAATACGCGCAAGCGTTACATGACAAAGCGCGAACCCCGAAAACACAACAGTTTCCGGCCCTGCCAAACTGAGGCCCTATCGTGCACTGGTTTGATTTAGATATGTAAGATTTAAAGCATCATGGGGCTAAAAGTGAAAGCGGTTTAAGGTTTCCCAAATCATTGCGCCTGGTGTCTCTCAGCTGGGAGAACAGAGAGCGCGGTTCTCAGTTGAACATCAAAAAGTAACCGTTGAGTAGACACGCTGCGAGGCGAACCACGTGTAATTATAGAGACTTGTAGTCATTGTGTTTTCGCGATAGAGCTGCAAACATGGATTACGAAACGGAAGCTGCGAAGGCTCTTTCACTGCGGCGGGCGCGGATTTATCCTTGAGATGGTTCAGAAAAAAGGTTCAGTGCTGAAGCCTGGGCCAATTGAATGGATAGGGAGCTTGTAACTCACCAAATCAAGTGTTCACCTTGCCTTTCCACGATGGGCGAATCATCCATCCATTTTCGATGAGGACACTAAGAACACGATCTTCTGAAGTTGAGAGGCGTTCAGGTATCTCCTTGATGCTTTTCTGGTGGTGTCCACTCGCATTCAAAATGATCGCCTTATCCAAGTACAGATCCTCGAGTCGCCTCTGAGCTTTCCCGGCTGTGCTGTAGGTTAGCATTCGGTGATGCTTGATGCATTGTCTCGACCGGCCCTCTGTCGACGCCTAGGACCCGGAAGCTCAGTTAAGATGCCTGCCTTTCAAGTCATTTAAGTGCGCTCCAAAAGAATGAGCTTCACCTCAACCGCATCCTAGGTCATATTATTAGGCCACATGCGGAGCACGGCGTGAACTCTTCCGGGGTTGTGTCGGGCTTTACCCTCAAAAAAATATTTGGCGATGGCTTGCGACACGACACCTGCGTGCGTAGGTATTTCTGAGTCCTGAACACCGGCGGGAATTTTAGCGCCGGATGACGGGGGCGAAGGGAGGACAGGATTCAGGTCCAATGACTCGTGCGGTGATCCGTTTTAGCTCTGTACATCTGAGTCTTTGGATGATGAGACCGTGAAAACACCGTTCCCTAAACAGCGTTAGAGATGAGCCTTTCATCAGCGAGTTACGAGATCAGTGGAGCAAGGTATACGATCTGATTAGGACCTTCTGTTTCATGCTCTGGCACTTGGGACTCAGATGGCATCTGATCTTGACTCCAAGAGGACAGTGAGTGGTCATTAGACCATTGCATGATACCGGCTGGGACGTCGTGGTCGCGCGCTATAATCAAGGATGTGCGATGCGCGACGAAGTTTGGGAAACTGCTGCTCAGCCTGGTTGCATACCTCCGCTCTCAACACTCGCATCTCGTGAGCCTTCTAGCTTGCGTCTCTTGGAATTTTGAGTGGGAGACGGAGAGTCCTCGTTTATCCGCGTTTGAGCTGGTTGAGCCGGTCTTGTCCTTGAGATCGTGTTAGCGCATGGAGATCACAAGCGACGCCGGAGTCGGCGGAATCATTGTGGGGACCTTGACTCACCGAGTCCGAGCGCTTTTCGAAGATGGAGAGGAGGCAAAACGGAAGGCCGGACATGAGAGTCAGACTGGACAGAACGAGCTGTGTCGACCGGCGCAACCCGAAGAGCATGGAGGGGGCTAGTGACGTAATGGTAGTGTGCGGCCAGGAAAAGGGAAGCAACGTTCAGTAGAGTCACCGCCTTTGCGAAGCATCCACCGTGCTCAAAGAGATCGATCCGAAGTCCGACTAGTTTGAATATCGGGAAGCCTGATGCAGGAAGGATGGGGTTAACGCTATAGGACGTGCTAAACGACTAGCCTGAGAGTAGTGATTAATGACATTAGGATAAGATATAGAAATTTATGTGCAAGCGATAGGAGCTGACCATTCAAGAGTCTAGCACCGAAGACGCCAAATATGTCGTTTAAGGAGCGAAGCGTGAGAGCCATGAGGTTGACATGGTCAGTGCGTTCTCTAAATCTGTGGGGATATATAGATTTACGACAGGGTGCGTTAGATTGTTATGACTCAGGTCCCGATTCCCCGAAATATAACTGGTTTCATACACAGCATAGAGGTTTCATGGGGTGTCACCGTTGGGAGAGGATGTCGACCTTATCGGCCACCCTGACGTCTGGTTGGTCGGATTATCTCCGTATGTCGAGTAATCAATAGAACATAAGCACAGAAAGCATCAGAGATGCGGGTCACGACATGATGTTTGTGGCATCTAGATGGTTCAATGTTTATCTCCACGATATCCGTACTTGCCGTTTTTGACCCTCTTGCGACTCCACGCATCACAGCCGATGATTGGTGCAGGTATCATGACCGATAATGCGGAAGTCGCATTCATTTCCACCGAATGCCTCTATACATTCATTTCTACCCGGAATTCTCTCCCCTCTCGAAGTCACCACTTGCGGTTGTTCCGACTGGTCCAATACCGCATGGGATCTATTGTGGAAAGATGTCACCTTAGAAAAACTCCTATACGTCATAGCCCCAGTCGAGTTTGTGAAACTTTTCAATAATGTCCATCACATGGTACGTCGCGACGTGTCATATTTCATATTCAGCATAAAATCTGACTCGTCTTATTCTCCATCACTATTCCGTCCTGTATGAATAAGGTCTTCGAGGAGAAATCTCTTCAAGAGACTGGGGTCGCTTCAATCTTCTCGCACCGAGGATCAAGGTTGGACGCTTTTATTCGCCACTTGATGAATCCCTCGCGTTCGAGCTCATTCTTGCGCGATACGCTTGACCTCAGGTTTCCTCCTACCTCGCCTGTGGGGAGCTCCATGTCTTTATGGCCTACGCCGAGTGGACGTGTACCTTCATCGTCTTCGGATTGAGCCTACCTACATTTAACCTCACGCACCCGTCATAGGAGTTGCAAGCCGTGCAGCACCAAACATGACCAAGCTTAGGCTATGCATGGAGCAGAGGGAGACCGCCGAAAAGCCTTCGGTGGCGTTAGCTGGGGTTTTCCAGCTATGTCGATATTTCCCTGGGTTACATTGGAGACGACGCCAGTCATCTCTTGACTGCGCTTGGAGGCCTACCAGCTCTCTGGAAGCTCTATCTACACAATTCTCGAAACACGAACCACCTCTTGACTGGTATTCCCCCACTCTGTCCGCCTCTCTCTCGCCAAAGGACCTGAAGCTCGACGGCTTGGTCTCGAGCTACGCTGCCCTACTCGGCTGTCTATTCCATCACAAATATCTCACCTATATACAGCCCAGTGAGGCATTATCACTAGATCACGGAGTGGCGGATATGGAAGGGGCAATCCCGTACGCTGGGGCCTACCCATTTCTCCAGCACTTTCATGCAAACAGCCATGAAGTCGACCCGCCACTTTCCTTGAGGATCCTCCATCCACTCCGAGCCTGCAAAAAACTCCAGGATCTGCACGTCACGACGGGTCGTGAGCCGCGACCGCGAGACGAGGATATCGGGTATCTGGTCTCGGAGCTGCCGGATCTTCGACTTTTACAAATAAGGGGTTGGCGTTGAATACAAGTAGCAGTAGGCTCCTTCCTTAGGGAAGCGGAAGTGGATCAGACCGGACTATGCTCTCTCACACTTTGCAAGCTCACCCTCGTCGCGGCATTCTTTTCGACTATCATGAGCATTATCCTCCGCGTTGATACCACCGGAGGTTTTGGCGAGCTTCCATCCACACGCCACAGTGACCCACCCGGGGTCAACGTCATGTTCTATTCACTCGAAGAGGATGGCTTGACTTCTATCATGGAGTTCTTCCACCAAATTTCCAACGTTGGAGACTTCCAGCTTCAGTACAGTACGTCGGACAACATGTGAGGTGAGGTTGGTGATAAGCTTCAACGAGGGCACGTGAACTCAGTGTCTTTGTGACCTATGTTTGCAAACAGATGTCATCAAGAGCCGTTTTGGGACTCACCAATAGCAACCTAATGTGCTAGAGCTTGCACCGTAGGTTTGGGGAAGGGGAAGAGGGTAGGCTTGAAATAAGAGACAGGGTTGCAAATAAGTGAAACGACTAACGGTCTCAGCTTGCCGATAGTGAACATGTCAAACTGGCCACGATGATGTCCTCGCAGGTTACTTCAAATCAGATTAGTATCTATAGGTTAAGTCGAGCACCTCTGCATGAGTTTCCTCAATCTAGTGAGCACGAAGAGCATCAAAGACAACGATGAAGAGCAAATTAAAGGGTGAAATATTTGGCAGCCATTGCTGTTCCCGCAATCTCCGTTTTTCACGGCTTCACTGGCCCCTCCATACATCCCCCCTGTCCGAGCCACAGCTTGCGCTTATATGCTCGACCCCAGATCTCACTCTTTCTTGTCTTCGTAGATCCTTATTTGACACTCATATGCCCGCTTGACACCCTCCTTTATTGTCTTGAGCTCCGCCTATGCACCGTCAACCTTCTCACATCCGCAATTGTCGCAGCACTGAGCACAAATTTGACGCACCTGGCCATGCTATACTCGGAGAGACCTGGGAGGCATTGAATCAAGGAATCCCGCTGTATCCCGCGCTTATTGCGCTTGGTCCTGGATAGATTGGGAACGATGGCGGTCATCTCCTGATGACCCTGGGAGGTTTAACAGCTTCCGCGAAACTCACACTGCTTGTCCCTCAAACCACTCCAACTTATTTGTCTTCTGAGTGGAAGCCCATCACTCCCTCTGCCTTCTCTCCACGAGATCCCTTCAACCCTACTACATGATTTCGAGCCCTGCGTTCATGCTTGGCAGTGTGATCAATCACAGAACTACGAATCACCTACATCTCTATGAGGAAGAGCCAAAGGACCGTCGGGATTCGGATATCGAGGAGACGATCGTGGTGGTCGTGACACACCCGCTCCCCCACGCTTGCTAGATATATAGCTTGGACGGTAACCCGCCTTCCTTTGGGTTTCCTAGAGCCACTGCGACCTTGTTCGAACCCCAAAGTCCTGGAGACTAATAGGCCGTGAGCTAGAGATGCATGACGAGGATATCAGGGAGCTGGTTTCGGAGCTACCGCGTCTTCGACGCTTGAATATCAGCAGATGGCATTGAGGAGTGTGTACTCACGCGAGAGCGAAAAAGGGGGCCGAATCCATCCCTCGCGTTCATCTTCTTCACCGCATCATGGCCAAGCATTACAAAAATCATCGATATTTCAACAACAGATGCAATTTTTGACCCTTTATTTACTTGCCATAGTACCCTATGTGAGGTACAAGTTTCAACCATCTCCGTTACGTTGAAAATTTGTAGCGCCCTTCTCCATAAAAATATTTGGAAACCTTTCGACTTCTGTATAGGCCTCTTTTCGGAGTCTCAATCGACTGTACATCTGGATTTTATCGGGGTTTTTGCATTGGCATTTACGTTCGAATTGACGCCATGACTGCCAAGTTGTCATTCTATTACTCTGCCTGGCCGCAGCAACCTCTACCTTAGGCCATACACATTCTTCCATGGAGCTCGCGACATTCTCAGGAAACAATCTGGAGGATGTAGCAGACTTCGTCCGGAACATAAAGAAGGCTGAATTTGAGCATGGTCGCCAGGGGGATAAAGATTGGATGCCGGGCTATGTTTGTACGCAGGTGACGGGACGAGCGTCAATTGGTACGCTGAGCAGAGCCACGACGTGCAATATTCCTGGTACAAACTACATCTGGCGATTCTGCAGTGCTTTGCCTCTGGTAGCATGGTGCCTGAACCTCCGGTCGCCGCTCCGCTGCCACCAGATCGTAGGACAGTCACATTCGTGCCACCTTGGGAGCCTAGTCTGATCAACAGTCAGCGACAGCTAATCCTATAACTACGCACAAGATCTCTCGCGGCAAGGCAGTGAGCTAAAGCCAAGAGAACAAACAAACCATCCTACCAAACCCAGTTATTGCACAAGGAGTGCCAGGGTACCAATGCTGTCGTTTCTACTTTCCCTCTTGAGTGAGTTTGCTTCGGATTTATCACCATGTCAGTCTGACCGTATGCATTTTAACTCTATTCAGATTTACGACTACGCGGGTTGGGGTCATGAGGGGCGGTGGTTGCGTGCATGGATGGATTTCAGCACCAACGATCGCGGGAGCGTCCATCATCCACGGCTTAAATGAAGCTCTCATTCTGCTCGTGCGCTACCGTCCAGGTTTCACCTGCAATCTCCTTGCTAGGAACGACGATGAGTGGATCGTCATTCGTGATAAGGGTGTTTTTTGAAATATTCGATGTGAGGGGTATGAGCCGAGCGGCAACCAACCATCCTTTGTTCCCCTACCAATGTGTGGTGGCGGATCAGGAGAAATGAACTAGAATTTGCGAGTTTGTAGTGAAAGTGAACAGTTATTATTAGCTTTCATACTTCTGGATGCTGAAAGTATACACAATAGGGTGGCATTGGGAGGGGGGCTGACGCGCACGGACGTGGGCCCAGGGATAGCAAAACGACAACAGAGTGCCTTGGTAGATCCTGCAGCCTCGAG
The DNA here is from genome assembly GCA_019632285.1 of Tulasnella sp. 332. Classification (NCBI taxonomy): domain Eukaryota; kingdom Fungi; phylum Basidiomycota; class Agaricomycetes; order Cantharellales; family Tulasnellaceae; genus Tulasnella; species Tulasnella sp. 332. Next base: position 4,420 of record WSTV01000271.1, on the reverse strand, counting down.
ATTTTGGAGTATTTTTGCAGGCGTGGGTAGGCTGCATCCTCAGTGGCCTGAGAACGGAACGAGCAAGCCTTCTTTTCGCAATTATCATTGGTGTCCATCAGCTAACTCCCCCCTCCCTTCACATCAAACCCTGTAGCTTTAGTGAATCTCAAAGCTGTCGTCCAAGCGAGTCACATCCCAGACATAAGTCCTCATCCAAAAGTGAATATGTAGTGTGACTCGTCCAAGCGTTATGGAGCACAACACTGTATCTAAAAGCAGCGTGCACTCCTGTCGTTCTTACTTCGGAGAACCTCGCATACGGCTAAAGTGAGGACATCATTCCCCTTGGAGCCCAGTGCATGTTGCTAATAATGTTGGACCTTCGTTTTCAGAGTGCGATACCCGAACTTATCTGAGACAGCTATAGGGCGCGATTCCTGTAGATGAAAAGAAATATTTCTTGGAATCTCTGTATCCTACATCGCACTCAGTTGAGCCTCAATGTTATGTGGTGAGTAAAATCTCCCACAGCTTTGGAATGAGCCATCCGGAATCCATGGACTTGATTGGCATTGATGGGTTGATGCAAGTAAAATGGGACGCTGATCCATCTAGGGATGCCATTGATGGTATGATTGGCTGCTTGGATTGGGAAGTTGTCAGCTGAAGACTCACTGCTAGAGCCACCTCAGATGGTGTTGCGACACAGCGAGATATCTAGGTGAACGGCGTGGGGAGTATAAGCTCATTCAGAGAATCGCTCAAGTTCAAGAGGGAGCCACGATTCAGGTCGTGAAAAGCATACTGTAACGAAAGCCAATGAGCCCGGCAGAGAGAAAGACCCTAAATGCTGACGCAAGCACGGTAGGTCCGAACATATAAAGAGTGTACCATTGAGATGAGAGACGGGATGGAAGTGAACGAAACGCACTGCGATGCCAGCCTACACTCCAAAGAAGAAAAGAAAAGAAAAGAAGGGGAGAAAACACTCGATCAACTTGAACGCTGTGTTTGATGGCAGCCTAAATACAACCTCTCTTCAATCCTTTCACTAGCTGATCTTCAAGGCCTTCCCATTCTCCCTGTGGACGGGTATGTGTGAGCCGTAAAAAAGGATTGGGTGCTGAAGGGTCTTACCTGTCGTTGTTGTCCGGATCGAAATCCCACTTGCTAGCCAAGTCGGACTTCAATTTCTCCGCCTCTGACTTTCTTTTCTTGGATGGCTTTGGCTGATGCTATGGGTGGATAAGTTTCAAGGCACTTGTACAATCAAAACTCCCAGAGGAACATGCATACCTCCTGCTCGTTAGGAGGATTTCGTACCCGATCTACGTCAGGATGATCGCGTGCAGCCTCTAGGGGGCCTGGGTTCACATTAAAGGCATGATTAGGCACGGCCGGGATTCCCCGGTTATGATCCAATGTAGCGTCAAGATTGGGTATGTCATCCTCTAACATCTGAGCCAATTCATCCCTACAAAGAGCTCAGCTTTAGATCTTGCGCCATGCGTACGCAAGTCGTTCGGTGAGAGCATACGTACAATGCGGGAATCGGTGCAGCCAAAAAAGAGGGGGAAAAGAGGACGAGATAGAGAAGAATGGTGGAGCGCATGATGATAAGAGTTGAGGGAAATACAATCAGAATTCAAAGTGGTAAGGAGATGTGAACTTGAAAATAGAAGGAAAAAGGAAGCTGAGAAATGATAGTCGTTGAAAAGTTGAGTGATGAGGAGTACTTACAGTCAGAGGTGCGACTATAAGTACCCAAGTCGATGGCTAATGCAACCCCCTTGGTCGGGTACATGACTGGACACAGCTGGCATAGGCAGAGAGGCGTGCGCAGCTGTTCGTAAAGTTTAGGAGACGTGGAGAAAAGGAATGTCATTCTCGCAATAGATTCAGGGCACTTACTAGCGAGATTTACGTTCTGAGTTGTGGTGTGGCCATTGACGGCGCTTGTCGTCGCATGGTGTGACATCCGGGGCCATTATATACACGGTGGAATAAAATGGGATACAAGTCAATATGACGTCCTAACGTCATAAACATATCCACATTTTGGCGCGCAGGATCCATGCAAGGCGCTGACGGGAGATGAGCAATGAGCCCCGTCATTTCCCTGCATTGTAGCTAACCTGGAGATTGTACAAGCACCCTGTTGACATTTGGCGCTGACCTTCTCGGCATGAAATCAGGAGAATCTTTCTAGTGCCTTCGTATAAATAAAAGTGAGAGGGCCATAGTTTCGAATGCATGATCATGTTTGCGTAACGTAGCGAGCTCTACTGCAATGAAAAAATAGAAGCACCGGCCAATCCCGATAGCCGAAGCGGTGTCTTTACGCAACTGTGACAAGCAGGGAGCTCGTCAGTGCAAGGAGAAAGAGCGCCCGGGAGACAGGTTATTTCGTGGATGTAGATCCAATGGCATCCCCCTCCAGGAAGGCCTACTCGGGAATTTACCTACGCCAACAGGCAGGTAAAAGGTCTACCCAAAAACTAGGCATTCTCCCCGATGTAAAACTGGGAATCATGTCCATTTCTTTTACGAGACAGTTTTCCTCGATAGTGGTTTCTACAAAAGAGAGGGTAGTTTCCCTACATAGAGATTTTAACAGAAGAGTGATTTTCTTGCCATTGATTGGATAGCTTACATACCTGGACCATGCATTATTTGAAGAACTTGTAAATTGCATAGGCTATAGACACCAGGGAAGGGCTAGATAGAGGGAAAGTGATAATCAAACAAAGGTTAAGGAGAGGAGATAGTGTTGCCGCGGCTCTGGCTAATAGCCGGCTTAGCTGCAAGCCGAGCCGATGCCAAGCCGAGCCGCACTAACCGACGCGGCTCGGCTTGGCATCGGCTTGCGGCTACGGCTTGGAGGTCGACGAGCCGCTGCGAGTCGACTAGCCGTCGGCTTAGCCGATGCCGGAATGAGGAGCAGATTATGCGCTGTGGATCGAAAGTCCCCAGGAGATCGCAAATCACCGATTGTTCTAAGACCCTGTATGTGCGACTAACATTCTCCCCCCACCAACCGGTCACCAAACTCACCGTTCATCTGGCAAACCATTGCTCTACACATCGTTCTGCAGAGCTCTGCTATCAACAAAATCACAATCTTGATGCTGATTGACAGGTTCCTTTCTTTTGGTAAAGCCTCTATCTATAATCCACATCCACACTGTTGACAAGTAATTTGTGCAAAAGGCCTGAAAGACTTTGTGATCCACAGCTAACTCAGAGCACGATCCACAGCTTGAAATGTAAGTGTAATCATGATCCTGTATTCCTCTACCAAACCTCTAACTGGAATATTCCACTTTAGCTACTTTCTACAGCCGCTCAATGGCTGCCTCCTCATGTAGATGCATCGCCAATTCATTGCTTTTCTTGAATGATGACATGGTGTGTCACTTATTGAAATCTCCTCCTAACACATAAATGGCCATTTTCTAACTTCCTAACCATTTGGCAGCTAGTTTCATGCCCTCTCTCTGCACTGTCCCTCTCTATCTCATGGCCACATCCCCTTCTCCAGTCCAAGTTGCTTGCAACAAAGACAGTTCTCTCAAACCAACACACATTGTTGAATTCTTTAACTCACCCAGCGACTCAGTTGCCCTACCACCAGCTACATTGCCACCCCCTGATCCATTTGCTTCTCTACATTTCTCCCCAATTGATGTCAACAGTATCAACTCAGAGATGGATGGAGAACCTGTCAAAGCTGGGTCTTCCTATGGGCTGTGACATCTTACAGTTCTGTGACATAAGTTCAGTTATTCATAATCAACTTGTAATAGCCAACCAACTAATCTATGTATACACTAGAAATATGCAGATGTGTACCTGACATTCTTCAAAATTGCAATGGACTATCTACCAATACAAGCATCAGCTGTACCTTGTGAGAGGGTCTTTTCATCTAGAAAAGAGACTATGACAGCCCAACAGAATTGTATCAAGCCAGAGTTGATGGAGGCACTCCAGATGCTGAAGTTTGCCTTGTGCAAAGGGAGGCTGAACTTTACAGATGGTTGGGAGACTAATGCCAGAGGTGTTGAGGAGATCGCCAATGCTGACTTACTCTCATGTATTACAGAATCTGCACAGTTGGATGGTACTCTTGATGAAGCATACAAGATTCTTACCTCAGATAATGTCAAAATGTAGATACTTTTCAGCTTGACAATCCATTGTCACGACTACGTCTCGCCTCGAAGGACAACTCAAACACAGGCTCTTACTTTGTAGTCACATTCTACTTTCACACGGAACGGACCTTGGACTTATCTCGGATGGTTATCGGTTTAACTTCAGACTAACTTCTAATCATGTGTCTCTCTTAGTCATCTTGCTTCTCTTCTCTTCCCTCGTTGACCCTGCTCTTCTCTCGGCTAGGAGGTCACCTGTCACTGCCCCGCGCTTCTATCCT
>WSTV01000270.1:0-28896 GCA_019632285.1 Tulasnella sp. 332 | reverse complement strand
ACGAATAGACGAGCCTCCAACCGTACACCAGTACGTTGCTCAAATGCCCAATTGAATATACCCTTTGAGTTCCATCGCTGGCTTGCCTTGAATGGGGTTAAGGGTCACTTATTCTTTATCGCACAGTATAATCACTATCCAGACCACGCTTTTTTGCGCTGCACCCTTCTAAAATTTCGAAGATGGATCTCCCCAGGCACGAATTAGCTCTCTCGAGGAGATCCATCTTCTTATCTTCTCTGACCACATGCCTTTTGGGATTGGCCGGCCTGTGTATAAAGAACGCGTTGCCTGCACTCAGACTTCAACTCATTGTTCCCCTTCTCAAGCCTCAGGTGTGAGATAACCCGTGTCACCCACCTATTTACTCTAATAGCTGATGACCTTGCCACTGCGATATAGGATAGTCACTTTGAGGCCACATAGAGGCCCGGCTGGCTGGCTGGCTGGCTGACCGGCCAGGTACTATGTTGGGCTGCGCCGGGAGCCGGCCTCAGAGCAATCGCGTTCGGGTTCGTACAACTGACTTGATATTTGTTCACCATATCTGATTATCCCGATTTACAATTCTATCAGGTGATTGTGTGCTGTGACGCAATTTTCTCTGCCGCCCGCCGATGTTAGTGCACCGGCGGGCGGCAGAGAGCCATTTCAGCAGTTCAAGCGCATCGCGACTCGATGCGCTTGAACTGCTTCCTGGAAGAAATGTACACCGTCTCAATAACCGCGTTACGCCAGCTTAGGGAGGAGTTCGGGGCTTCTCATGCTTACGTGAGGATGAACTTTTCGCCTCGTCTCTTGAGCTCGAAACCAACAGTACCATTCCGCTCGTAGCTCTTTGAACACACTCATACCCTCGAGACCGAGGACGATGCGCCAGATTCAGACCAACAACACTACGGTTCACCACAGCAGCAACACATCGCGACCAACACCTCCATGCCCGGCGACGGGTTCTATCACAGCTACAGCACGACACTTCAGGAATATCTCCCATATGAGGAGGAAATAGATGATATTTGGGACTTCAGCAACAACAGTCACCCCTCAGACGGTCCTTACATTCCACGTCTCCTGGATTCCGTCTTCTCTATACCCCCTCCTAGCTTGTTTACAGATGAGTGTCGCAATCCGTCAACGGGCGACTGCTCCTTCGATCCTATGGTAAGTGTTTGCATGACACTTCTCAATCATGATATCTGATCATCGCCATGCTGCCTATAGTCTTTCTCATCCTCATCATCCGCGGTCGTATGGGATGGCCTACCTATGCATATTCATCTCATTCATTCTCCAGGACTAGGACCTCCACGATTCGGTCAATCGCCGCCGCCAACGCTCCAAGGTGCCTACCCACTGCCCCTCCTGGCCGACCATTCTCCTGACGAACTGCCCAGCATCTTTCCTTCCGACACAACGCTTCCTCTATATCCCCCGAAACCTTCTCAATACAGTTCGCCTTCTTCTCATGAAGGGCGCGAGCTTCCAGGTAGCTCCAGACAAGTCGCCAGACCGTCAGGGAGGAAGAAACCCTGGGACGCCTGTCGATGCCCCGGAAAGCTAGGGAGGATGGATCACCATTGGAAGATCTGTCGCTATAATCCACATCGTGACAGCTATCCGTGCGGGCTGGGCTCATGCGTGGCCATATTCAACAAAAAGTGCAACAAGGAGCGTCATTGGGGGAAGGTGCATAGATTGGAACCTTGGGCTTCCAAGTTCAAGAAAGTAGGAGCGGGGTGATGGCCAAAGGATACCGACAGGGCATTCTCGATGTCATTTCTTGTTTGATTGTAACAGTACTGACTCCATTCTAATTGTACAACTGCCGAAAACAAACGCCTTTTCCAGGCGGCGATCCGGGGACTTCCCGTCCGTCACAATGCAAACTTGTCACTTCCGACTCACTCACTTCTATTTATTCTGTACCCACACAGCAGGGCCTGGTGCTCGAGTTGTACGCGGCTGCATAAGCAGCTCTGTGCAGTGATTCCTCTATTTGCTTTTGATATATAACCTACTTGATCAACGTATTCTCGCTGAATACCAGATGGGCTACACCCACCCCTCGGAATTCTCTGAGCGACCAACTTACTCAGCGTGGACTAGAGAGAGATAACACGTCCAAGTTCTCTCCCTCTCTCCCTCTTGATTAAAGTTATATCAAATTGCTCGCTATCTTTAGGTTAGTCGCCAGCCTTTTAGCTCTACTACGTACGACTCTGACCGAAGATATGACAGCTTCACACAGGGTGCCGCATGTCAAAGGGACTCACAGGGAAGCAAGATTAATTCTACGGGGAAGGTCTAGCCCTTGGCTCTCATTGTAGAAGTGTACGGTTTATGTTTACAATCAAGGTATGCACCGCTTGGTTCATAATGATATTCTACTTCTTAAATACTCTCTGGTTTTCCAAGAAGGATTGGCTCCCTGGATACGATAATGGAACCCGAAAATGACTCCGCTACCGCTCTACAAAAAGGGCTCTTCACTCGACTCTTGGGCTCAAGACATTCTTTCGCACTACGACCATCTTCCTCTTGACAAATCTCGATGGACAGTATTGGCTACTCAACCCAACCCATGGCGGATCATGCTGTAGCGTATAACGAGCCCAAGCTCGTCCTAGCGCGGGTGAACGTCGAAAACGCAAGCGTAAGCCGGCAATTCTTGCTTTTCCACTTCGCTCCACCACTGACAAACACCCGAAAGTTATATACCAAGGACTATTGGAAAGGAGAAATTGAGATGGCCAAAGGCGCCAGCATTGACGGTTTCACCCTCCACATCGCTGGGACGTTACACGAACTCGAGCTCGTCGCCGATGCCTACCAGGCCGCTCGGGAGCTAGGCAGCGGATTCAAACTCTGCGTTTGTCTCGACCACTCGTTCTCGTTACGCTTCGACTCGCTTGCCATCGAAATCATGCAGTACATCATGAAGTTCCGCCACCACCATAATCAGCTCACGTTCCATGGCAAGCGACTCTACTCAGTCCTTCTCGCTCAGACTATCGAACCCGCCACTCTTCAAAAAGGATTGGATGAACTCGACGCAATTCGACCTCAAGCAACCATGTTCCTATCGATGGATGATACTCAGCGGGTTGGGGACACGCCGCCATCCGTCGCATCTCTCGTGCCACCCATCGTAGGGTGGTATGATAAGGCCTACACTTCCCAGTGGTGTGATGTCATCTCCAGACGCCATGAGTTAGACATAGTGGAGATTCTGACTTGGAACGACCATCATGGACTGTCGTATCCCGGATTCAACGGCGTTAAGGGAGGGATCAGTGGGTGGTTGCCGCTGGCCCTGAACAAGAGTCCAGCCCATCGGACTTGTACCTGGGACTTCGCTCGGGCGTTCAAGCTGAGGAGTAATAATTGTAGTAGTAGAACTGAGACCTTGCTTCTCAGAAGTAGCTCAGGTACGTACTTCGGATCGGAAACATTCGTATTCGGAGGTTCGGTGTGATGTTCTGTTCATCTGATGCAAGTGCCCTTTTATTCGCCTAAAAATGTGCTTCCGCCAGATGAACAGGACATCACACTAAGCTTTCATACCGAATACGGTGTGTCCCGCCCGCTGGACGGATCGGACGCACCACTCAGGGGGGGCATCGAGATGCGGATGTGGCAGGAGGACCTTGAAGTGCCGTCCGATATGCCCTGGGCTCCCCGACAGAAGCCAGACGAGTGGCCAGGAGGCAGCATGATAGGGCCCCGGAGCGGTTCAACTACCAGCACCGACCCCCAACACATCCCCTTCCCAACTCAGCCTCAAGACCTCGCTTGGGATGTCGCTCAAACGCGCACGCGCTCACACCTACATGCACGCTAACACCTTGATCTTCATCCAAAATATCCCTGTTTCTAACGGTTATTACTCCCTCTCAGAACACCGGACACACTGTCGCGGCAGCACCTCACAACTCGGGCATTCAGGCTGCGGCCGTCCGTCCCTCTCTACGCGACCGTCCTCCTACATTAAACACCCAGGACACGGGATTTCCGCCATCATCCATCTATGGCTCACCGATTGCAAACTACCCGTACCACAACGCCTCCGCGAGCCACTCCTACTCGCCTTCGCTCTCACCCCCAACCCCTGGCGTCCCTTTCATAAACCCTCGCCATTCCCTCACGTCGATCCCCCATCTCGATGAGCATGAAGCTTCAACGTCGCAGTCAGCTCACTTGAGAGAAGACCAGCCGTTATACCCGGGATTCGAAGGGAAAGAATGGGCCCTTTGCAGATGCACACATAAGAGGGGAGTACCGCAGCGAATGGACCATCATTGGTTGAGCTGTAAGTATAACACCCAACGAGAAGAGTATCCATGCGGTCAAGGCCGTTGTCCAGACACTTTCCCGGGTAGGAAGGATAACAGAGACCGGCACCGGAAGGAATACTGTCCTTACCGTGCGGGCGTCTCGAAGGCGACCTCACCCGTTCGGACGCGCTGAGATATAGTGAGTTTCGCTCCCTCTAGTCTCCGTTTGACACTGGTCGGCTGACCCGTTTTGGTATTTTGCTTACAGTCGTCCGCATCTTCGACTTGACTCATGATTCGAGCAAGTTTAACGCTACGTTGTACCCCTTGCGTGCACAACTTCGGGCGTTAAATCTATCGATGCGGCCAAGGCGTTTGGACGACCTGGGGCAGGTCTTATGGAGAACGCGTCGAAGACGAGGCTTCTTCGGATTCTGTCTATGGCTCTGGCTCCTTTTCTCTGCCTTGTGTCCTCTTACTTTCTGTCTTCCCCCCCCAATTTGCTGCACGCGTGAGCAACGCGCTCAAGATGCCCGCGCCTACTTTACTCGTCATCGTGTCTATTTCTTTTCCTTGTTCTGGATTCGATTATCCCGAGAAATATACGCATGGGTGACTTTATACTTTGACTGCGGTCCTGGGAGGTCCATGAACTTTAGCTGTTTGCGCACGGTGAGGATCACACGAGAAGTGTACGATTACAAATCCCCTGACTCCGCCACCCCATAAGAAGATTTCTCCTCTTCCAAACCACTTCATTCACCTTTACGCTCCAAGAAGGTGAGTCATATTGACTACATTGTAATTTGCTTGCCGTTGAGTGGTGTCTTCAACACAGATGAATAACCCATTATTTCAAGCAATCTCCAACAACCAAGAAATGGACGTAGCGCCCGTTACCGTAGCACCGGCTATTGTGAGTCCCATCACTCACTCTCCATTCATATTACTCATTATCTCACTTCTCTGAAAGTGTCATACAGAAGACCACCAGCTTCTAGAGTTTCCTATCGGAGATTGCGACGCGACGTTCAACCATCGCGAACCCTTTGACCATAGGCTACCGCCCCAAGTCGCACCCGAAATAACGGCAGCGACTTCACCGATCTTGGACTTTAAGGCGAACTGGATCGAGGCCTGGTCCCTTAACGTCGCGCTTGGATCAAGTGCAGAGGGACCACTCGCTGAGGTCGCCGCCAACCCAGGTGCCATCGCCGCGTGCGATGGGGAGGAAGTATTGGGGGGAGAAGCTGGCGGAACGCGTCAGGCGTTTTGGAAGATGGGTATTGACCCTAAGATGGTACGGTTACCTTGCTTAGAACCGAATTTTTTGGCGTATTGACGATGTCGGTTACCGTTCAGATTGTGACTGGATGCGATGATCCCAAGATCAGCGCGTCTGGCCTCCATGCCCTCGATATCACCGACGCCAACGCGTCAAACAACATCACATCATGGTCTGACTTTGGAGACAGCCCAACCAACTACACGGACTCTCCGTGTATCAACTTCAGTTCGGCGTTTCCGTCCAGCACTGATCTAACCACCTACACCGACGAGGCCGCGCTCGTCCTCACCTCCCCCCTCACTGATATTTCTGCCAGCTTTAGCAATAGGGCCATTAGCACCGCCGCGAAACGCGAGTGCCCGTACCTCGCGCCGGTGCCGCCGTATCCGTACCGTGGAAGCCTTGCTGTACTTGGGTATCCTGGTTACTCAGGTCCTCCAACGTCTCCGCGGCACGGATACGGCGGCACCCGCGCATCGGACGAACACCACCGTCTGCCATGCGCATGCGAAGTGGATCCAGCGGGTGTGATTCGGAACTTCCTCCAGTGGAATGCTGCTGCTTGGGCCATGATAGACTCGTCTTACCAGGAGAATGAGATGTGCCCTCTTGACACTGCCACCACTTGCTGTGAAGTTTCGCCACCGCTGCCTTCCAAGGATATTCCAGATCTTCAGTGTTCATTCGATTTGTTGTATGGTCACGTGAGTTTTACCCCGCTTTTTGTTTATGCTCGCATGGATCTGCCTCTGATTCTGCTTTTTATCCAGCCCGTTGTGTCCCCGTCCATCACGCTTGTGGACGACACGATCGCAGCCAGCCCTCTGCTATTTGATTCACAGGAGTCGGTGCCGTGCTTCCAAACCCTAGCGTCCATGGATGATCGCCTATCCCATCCGACCGTCGCCACCCGCCGCTCTGCGGTAAAACGCGAAAAGCTCAGAAACGAATTCCGCACCCACTGGAAACAGCCAAGCTCTGGCCGCAGGCAACAAAAGTTCCGGCGCTCACCACAACCGAAGTCATGGGACGCATGTCGGTGTTTCCAGGGCAGACAGCAGCCCGAGCGAATGGATCACCACTGGCACACCTGCCCCAATAACCCATCGCCTCGACAATACCCCTGCCATATCGAAACGTGCAGCGTCGTCTGTTCTACCCCTTGGAACTTGACTCGCCACCTCGCCAAAAGTCATGCGTAGAGTGTTTGTTGAAGACCCCTACGATTTTTGGAGAAGTTTTAGGAGAATAGATGTCATATCCTTCGTATCCTATCTCTCTTTTTGTATGCCCAACTCCTTAGAAATCCTATGCTAGAAATAAATCTCGGCCTAGTGTGGAGAAGACATAACAAGGGGTGACGGCATGAGGCACCGCTTTGCACCCCAAAAGGACCCTGTCAGCCGTGACCCCCAAAATCCCCCATACTCTTTGTTTCTTCCATTTCATCCACAAAAAAACTTGGCTACGTCTTTTACTCCTCCCACTGTCTTTTCTTTCCATCTGATAAGCATCGTACGAGCCAAGAACCGGCGCATCTTACATCTATTATCGAGCAGGTTTGTGAGGATGCTTCACATCCAACCGTCCAAACGCCCTGACTGCAACGTTGCATTTTTTTTCTCTCTCTTGCATCCAGACAACTTTTCTCATTCAGATTACTATCGACTAGCGATCAACTCATTACAGACGACTTCGACCAGGAAGAAGATGAACGACGAAGCTGAAACTGCTGCAAGGACACCTCTGCGTCAAGATTTCGATCGGGACCAGACCAGATTTAGCGATGAGCGGCATGGTCGACCGACGTCCCAGCACCTCGACTACATTATGGACCACTTTCCAACCAACGTACCTGCCACCCCACCTTACCGTCGAGACCCATCTACTAGCCAGCTGGATCTGGGAAGTCGAATGCCCCCAGACTACCGAAGCCAGTACGCGGCGTCGACCATCGGCCGTGGCGAGAACGGCAGCGAGGATGAATATCCCAACGAGAAAGGACGCGGATGGGCGGAGGTGAAAGGAGAAAAGAACTATCATCATGTTCACCAGGACTCGACGCACTCGGAGGATGACCATGACCATGACACCCAGTACGCGACCGCATCCACCACGCGTAAGGGTGTTCACTATCCAGACACGGATGGACAGGGTCGTCTACACAATATCACCCCCAGGGCGAACAAGTTCTCGGTCAACAAGAATGGTTCGGATGATGCCGAGCCGCTTCATTACAAGACACACTCCCGCGCGTCTTCAGTTGCGAGCTCCGATGTTGACGAGGATGACGATGAGATTTACGATTGGAGCGACGAGGAGGATTTGGTCGACGAAGAGGCCAAGTTTGAGAAGAAGATGGGGAAGGAAAAGGTCAAGAAAGGATGGGGTCTTTGGAGGTTCGTTCTCTGCAGAACACTAGAGTGAAACAGATGCTCATGATTGGGAGCACATCTAGATTCATCACTTTCTTCTTCTCAACCCTCATCGGATCGATGCTCCTGTCTGGAGCTCTGGTTGCTGCAGCAGTGCTGCTTCGTCTCTTTTGGCTCAAGCCGCGCAGGACCACTCATCGAGAAAACATCACGGTGAGGCGCAATTGACATCATTTTCTCTGCATCTTCTCGAGGCTGATGTGCTCCCCACCCAAAGAACAACGTGGAGGCGTGGCTGTTCTGGTGCGCGGCCAACGTCTTGGTGTCTTGGTGGCTCGCATCCATCATCGATATGTTTCCTCATCTGCTGACCTTCATCGGTGCGTAATGCTTCCTTCGTTATAGCTCACTCCTGAGTCTTATGACCTCATGTTTTACAGTCGACATTGTCTGGGGCAGCGTGTCTGAAGCTTGGAAGTCCAACTTGGAGCTATACGAGAGCGGAAAGGTGAAGCTGTACCACAGAAATAAACATTTTCGCGTCTATTGACATCCGGTTTTTTTCTGCAGCGCTGGGTCAAGCCGCTCTTCTACGCAGGATGCTCCTGGGTCTCTTGGGTGATCATATTCGAGGGAATCTACGTCTTGTATGATGGGAAAGATGAATCACAGAGTGCAGCTTCCTATACCCCCCGAGTACTTCAGTAGATTTATATGACGCCGAACCAAAGCTAACGAAGCCTTCTTGGCACTTTCATAGGTCTATCAAGTGATCCGGTTCTTGTTCTTCCTTACGCTCGTGGTGTGCGTCGAGAAGCTTATGATTCAGTTAATTGGTCAGTGTCACTCCAAACATTAGACGCTCAAAGGCATTCCAATGACCTGCGCGTTCTATTCTCAGCAATGCACTTCCACCGAACGGCCTATGCAGAACGACTCGAAACGGTCGCTCAATCCGTCAAAGTGCTAGATTACCTGAAGGATCACCGACCCAAACGGCGACCAGGCCACGGTACACATCCGTCCAAGGCTGGGATGGGTATATTTTCACCCTTTGGAATACATTCCTCAGCAACCAACCCGTCTAACCTCCGCCAAGGCCGCTCCTCGCATGACGGCGAAACTGATTCTGCATCGCACACCCCTCATCGTGGCAGGACTCCAGAGCCGGGAGCGTTGGAAGAGGGTATCTCGGCCGCTGAGGGTGACATGGAAGACCAAGATCAAGATGAAAATGATGGAACCGCGAACAAGCCGAGGAAGAAGATGAGTTGGATGAATCTCACCAAGGTTGTGTCGCCCCCTGGTTCGAAGCCTGGATCGCGGACCGTCTCTAGGAAGAACTCGTCGATCATGCTCCAGGACAGCCCGACGCATCGCTACCCTCCTACATCGCCGGAAAACGATGACGGTGTAAGGAGTGGAGCCCAAACTCCCGCCAGCTCAGGGAGACAGACGCCCAATGGACTGGCACACCATGATGGTCACGAGGGTATTCTTGATGCGAGGCTCTTCACGACCGCGGGTAAAGCCTTGAAGACTGTTGTGTTGCATGACGCTAGGGGGATCAACGGTCATGACGACGATGCGGATGAGGCCGTCATGTTCGGGCTGAACTCTCCTCACGAGGCCAAGGTAGACAACTGACCAGCTTTTGCCCTATTTTTCTGACCACACGTTGCTTTTTTAGACCCTTGCTCGTGACCTGTACACCTCCTTCCTCAGCGATCGAAAGAGGAAATACTTGATTCCATCAGACTTCTACTTTGCTTACAAGACTCCTGAAGAGGCAAAGGAAGCGTTCAAGGTCTTCGACAAAGACGGGAATGGAGACATCACGAGACCTGAGATGAAGACCGCCGTCTTAAAGGTGTATAAAGAGCGGAGATTTTTGGCCAAAAGTCTAAGGTCGAAACGAATGTCTCATAAAGTTCAAATATCCACTGAATTTTATTCATTTTAGGGATGCAAGCCAGGCCGTTGCCACGCTAGATGGCCTCATGCTCGTCATCTTCCTGATTATACTGGTGTTCAGTAAGTATAGCCAGATTTACTTATGCGGGAGCATTTCTCATCCCTTTCTAATTATATCCTCTCTTAAGTCTCGTTGCCCATCTTCGGCATTTCATTCAACACGAAGGATTTCTCTTCCGGCATTTACACCCTCTTCATCGGCATCAGCTTCATATTCAAGAATGCGGCCGGCTCGGCCTTCGATTCCATCATGTTCCTCTTTGTCACTCAGTACGTGTGCCGTTGGATCTTTCATCCTCGGAGGGTCACTGACATGGTTGCTGTTCAGTCCTTTCGATACGGGAGATCGTTGCTTCATTGACCAAGAAAACCTCGTTGTCCGGAAGATGGGACTTTTCGCCACGACCTTCATCAGAAGCGATGGATCACTGATGGTCAGCGTCTTGTTCTATTTGATTGAGGCACCAAGACAACATCGTTGATAGCGTGCCGGATTTGGATTCTAGTACTATTTCAACTCTATCCTCCTGAACAAATTCATCAACAACGCGCGTCGATCGGGGAACATGGCTGAGAATCTCGAAATGCAAGTCAATTGGCGCACACCCCAGTCCAAGCTCGATGCCCTTGAGAAGAGGTTGAACGAGTGGATCGACTCGGACGAGAAGCGTTGGTTCAAACCTGGGACCAGCATTAGCTTCTCCAAGATTGAATTCCAGAGGTCCCTCTATCTGACAATCGGTATCGGGCACAATGGGACGTGGCAAGATTGGAACCTCAGGTTGGCCAGAAAGTGAGGAGGTTGTTTTGGACTTCACCTCAAACAGTTGTCTGATGAACTGACTGCGCACATCTCACCTAAAACAGAACCGCTTTCCATGCTGCCGTGCAGTACTTCTGCCGTGAGCTCAACATCACCTGCAGCGCTTCGCCTCAGCCCGTCGTGTACGTCGATCCTGACACTGCTGGCCCTTACCATGAAGAGGAAGAGGATTTGTACGAGCCGCCGACCCCAAGATCCGCTGTCGAGCCTATCGGACCTAAGGCAGTACAACTACCCGAAGCAAGGCACCCCATGCTCGGATTCCTTCCGCCTCATGGAGTGAATCACCTTCGTGTAAGAAGGTCGAATAAAAAGAAGTTGATGGGCGCATCGGAGGGAGATGCATAAAGCCTTAAGATCATTTAGGACAGTTCTCGTACTCAAGACATTTCATCCATTCTTTCATATCTTCATCCATCCAACATATATATATATCACAGGCGCCTGGTCGCACACTCATATTCTCCGCCCTCTACCTACTGCGCTATCTATCGCACTTCGTACATAACTCAATATATTGATGTCCATAGCTTCCATTCCATTTGTTTTGTCCGAATTCTTGCCGATGTTATGCGGGCGCTTACTCAGGACCTTCGGGAACTTCCGGTGATAATCATGGCGAGTCACGAAACTGTAACGTGCATTAGCCCATATTACAACTCGACGCGCTCTACCACTGCCACTACCTCATCATGTCTGGGATCGTCGAGAAAGTTTCAGATAAGCTAACCAACATGGCCTTGACTGGCAACACCGGCAGCGACGCCGAGAAGCGTAAGCCCGAGAAACCATCGTCGAGATTAGGATGAGGCATAAACATTCACATCGTATTGCGTGCCCAATAGCCACCGGACCTATCGTCCATGTTCATGAAGGCGCTGGATCAGATGAGACAGGAGATGGGTCAGTCGAGAAGCCGTACGCGACTGCGCTTGGGGCCATGACTGCAAAAGGCTCTCCCGACGTATCCATCCTCATACGCAAGACGCCCGAAGAAGATTGGACGGCGATTGGAACTTCGGCACTAAAGAAGGCTAAGAAGACATATGAGATCAATGAGCGAAAAACTAAGAAGGCTGGTGAAAACCAGGAGAAGCTAGCAAAAGAGGCTGCTGAGCTGAAGGAGAGGGAGGCAAGAAGGTTAGAGGAAAGCAAGAAGGTTATGTTAAAGGAGGACGAGTCGCTTCCCGCCGCTACCAAGGTATGTCGTCCATTATAAGAGGTAGTACCCTCGCTTATGTGGCGATTTATAGTCCAAGATTCGTGGATGCGGCGTGTTGCACGAGAAACGAGTCAGAGTGTTCGGCTGGGTCCATCGTCTACGACAACAGAAGGAAAACACATTCATCGTCCTCCGAGATGGCACTGGCTTCTTGCAATGCTTTATCGGTGGCAAGCTGGTAAGCTTGATGGTCATGGTGCATCTACCTCCGAACTTATGAACACGTCATATCCTTTCAGGCTCAGACATATGACGCCCTTACCTTGAGTCTGGAATCTACCGTGGAGATTGTGGGGACCATGAAGCCAGTACCAGATGGGAAGACGGCACCAGATGGTCATGAGCTCGTCGCGGATTACTGGAGGGTTGTCCACGCCGCCCCGTCAGGAGATGATGCATTTTCCAACAAAGTCAGCGAGGTACATGAATCTCGCTCACTTTCAAGAAGCGTAGAATTTAATAGCTAATGCCGCCGTTCCTCTGCTTCAAAGACCTCTGAAGGCCCCGTGCTGGCGGATAACCGACATCTCGTCCTTCGAGGCGAGAAGGCTGCAGCCGTTCTTCGGATCCGGTCCGAGATGCTTTCCGCTTTCAGGAAGACGTTCGATAAGCATAACGTGTTAGAGGTGACGCCACCTTGCTTGGTTCAAACACAGGTCGAAGGTGGTGCCACCCTTTTCAAGCTCGATTACTATGGTCAGGATGCTTTCTTGACGCAGAGCAGCCAACTATATCTGGAGACGTGTTTGCCCAGCTTGGGAGACGTATTCTGCGTGCAGGAGAGTTTCAGAGCAGAAAACAGGTGAGCTTTTCTCGCTTGATGTGTTGATAAACATTGAATATTAATACGAGTCTCGCCGGTGTGTATAGTCACACTAGACGGTAAGTTCACGGGTACCTCTCTGCGAGCTAACTAGACTAATTGGCTGGACGCTTCAGGCATTTGAGCGAGTTCACGCATCTCGAGGCTGAACTTGCATTTATCACTTTTGACGATCTCATGACACACATTGAAGCTGTGGTACGCATAAAATGCCTCAAATATAATATCTCAACCCGTATTGATGATGGAGAGCCAATTTTACTAGATCTGTGAAACGGTCGACACCCTTCTTGCCAACCCACGTACCGCCGCTCTTCTGCACACTCTCAACCCCACGTTCAAGCCTCCGGCCCGGCCGTTCAAGCGACTTGACTACAAGGACGCTATAAAATGGCTAGTTGAGCATAAAGTACAGCTCCAAGATGAGGAGACGAATGAATTGAGAGATCATCGCATCGGGGACGATATCGCTGAAGCTGCCGAGAGGCGGATGGTGGATGAGATGGGCGTCCCGGTCTTTATGCACGGTTTCCCGAAGGAGATCAAGTCGTTTTACATGAAGAAAATCCCTAGTGACGAGGCGTTTACAGAGAGTGTGGACTTGTTGATGCCCAATGTCGGGGAGATCGTTGGTTAGTATACTGTATCACTGCCCGAGATGTCGCTGGCGCCCGCTGACCGACATATTTGGAATCATAAGGTGGATCTATGCGTATATCGGATATGCAGGAGTTGCTGGACGCACTTAAGCGTGAAGGCATTGATGCAGCCCCATACTATTGGTACGACTTGTGCGAGGTTTTGTTATTAGAACTACCGGCGTTGACTTTGATCTTTACAGGTTCACAGATCAGCGGAAGTACGGCACTTGTGAACATGGAGGCTATGGTCTTGGTGTAGAGGTCCGTTACTCTTGAAATGCCTTGGCTGTTGTCTCAAGCAGACTAACACCTGGTACAACCTTAGCGTCTCCTCGCTTGGCTTTGCGACAGATATACCGTTCGGTGAGTTGCTCAGCCTAGTGATGCTTATCGCCGTTGTTCTCATCATCTGAGCGCGACTCAGGGAGTGCTCGTTGTACCCAAGGTAAGGAATCCCATAATGCTACGCTGAAACAACTAACTCTAGGATCGAACGTTTTCTCAAAACCAGGTGGCCAGGGAGAGCAACTCCATGAGGCCACCATCCTAGTGGCAGCTGCACGCCGTCGCTTGGTTATCTATGTACAAAGGCGCTGCGTCCTCGAGGTCAGGGCCAGAGATGAGGTTGAGTGTGTAGTAGTCACCCTAGCTTTGAGCTCCAAGACTGAATTATCATCTTATTGATCTTGAACATGGAATGTTTCATGCGATGTAAGTTTCTTTTCCGTAGGGTGTGAAGCGCGGGTGGACAATTTGTAGCGGAGGTCTCAAGACGCCGGGTCTCACGTCACAAACATCTACCGTTGTCCGCTGAGCGATCACCTTTGTTAGACCCACCTACCGGGTTTCATACCCTTTCTGGTGCTCTATGCCTATATCCCTCGGACGTTAAGCAACTGCTTTGTGGATGGCATTGACGGATTATTTAGCCACATGTGGCGATGAACTCTCAAGTTTACACTCCAACACAGCATGAGTGCTCATGAACTTGGATGGCCTCCTCAACACGATTTGCTGCGGAACAGGTTCCACCGGCTATAAACTACTATGACTTGTGTGGTTGATAATCAAACATACGAATCCTAGCTGCGGCCATAAGGTTGAGTTAGGACAATGTGTTGCCTTTGTTCGCACTGGTCTCTCTCGCTTCTAGCCCTTTACGACGTCATACACGGAAGGCATACAGTTACATGCGATATATTGTCCGATGTATGACTAATCCTGTGCTCTGTAAATGTTGGTCTCACCGAGAGTGGGTTGACACTACACTGCGTTCCATGCCTATTTAATCGGCGAATGAAAATTTCAGAATCGGTCATTGCACCTTACCTCCCTCCCTCCATTGCTCACTTATACTTCCCTGAGGGTGGCAGCGCCTATGGTATGAATTTTGAATACATCATTTCATGTAGTCGCTAACGATTGGTTTTTGAATACAGTGTAGGTAATGCCCGCAGGACATCACCCTTCAACTACTTCGAACCTACCGGAGCGCGTTACAGAAGAGAAGGAAGAGTTCCTGCACCCGAGTATACCTCGTCTGTTCCCAGCCTCATGTAAGCTGCCTCACTTTGGGCCCCCTGCTTCAACATGATGACGATGTCTCCTCGATAGTATCCACTTCCACCGGACGTCTCGTACCTTCTTAAATATTGGATCCTTCCCGCAACATATTCCCGAGGCCGTTTCCCCAGTCCTCTCAACACAACACCGCCAACACGCAGCCGATCACACCGACCACCCAAGTGACCCACCCGCTGATCTCCTACCATCGAAATCCCGCTCCAAACAGACCAAAGGAGTCAGCTACTTATACAAAAACCTCTTGGGCTAGAACATCGCCCTCGGATCAACTCAGACTTCTCCCAACTGGACGCCAACCCCTCCAACTTTTATGCGAATCGCTACTATCCGTCTCCCAGTCACTCCACTCCACCATCGTCACACGTCCAAAGACAGTCGCAATATTTCACGCCAACGCAAAGCCTACACGACGAGTTCAGCGCTGAAATCTGCGGTCACCTTCTCCCAGCACCAGAGCCCCAAAGTTTACCGCACGTGAACCAGCTTGATTTACTCGAGATGGAGGCTGTATTTGCAGCTCCAAACACAATCAAGAGAGATTCTCTGTACCCGCCCCTCTTTGTTGAAGCCACTCCGCACGCCTTTCAGGCCAGCCCCAGTATCAGTCAGGCATCGGGATCCAGATTGAACTTCGCGTATGACAACTCTCCTGGAGGAGGCACACTGGACAACCGGAAGGGCTCGGAACTCTTAGGTGAGGCCACATGGCCTCATCGGAGGGGTGACCCACAGACCCTTCGCGGAGGAACACCCGCGTCGTTGCTTGAGGAACCGCTGCCGCTCTTAAACTCCCCTCCCATGGCCGGAACCATGGGCAAGGGCAAGAGGAGAGCATCAGATACCCCTCCAACCAACATCCCTTATTCCGGTCAGGGCTTCATCGACTTCGATCAACATGAGGTTCCTGGTGTCTCTCCACGAGACACCGCTATCAAACACAAGCGCAGAAAGAGAGTACCCAATACCCCAACCCCGAATATCATCTCGAACGAACGATCCCCGCCGACGAGTGGTCCACATCTGGGACAGAGTACCATCGACTTCCGTCTACCGGAAGGGAAGCCTTGGGATTCTTGCAAGTGCCAAAAGAGACCCGATAACATGAGCCACCACTGGCAAGATAGCTGCCCGAACAATCCAGCCCGCAGGAGATACCCGTGCCGCTCGCCCTCTTGTGATCAAATCTGTTCCACCAGCTACAACAGGAGACGCCATGAGACAAACGTCCATGGGCTTCACGGGGGTTCCACAGAGGCCCCTCGCCGTCCAGCACTGACCAGCCTAGCTAGGGCCTGATACACATCTCCTAGCTGCTTCTTCGTCTATCTTCTCTTTCGTTGCTCCCCGATATTTGTCCTTTTTGTATACCCCTTTCGCCCGAGATACCCTCTCCCCACACACTATTTCCCCTCGCTTCTTCTGTCACTCTTTCATACGGACGTTAACCTTCAATGATAAATCTCTACACTAAAGCTGCGCCTTGTTACCATTAGTTCGGGTTTGTTTGTTAGAGATCGCCGGGACCTCATCGCTGCCCCCTTCCCTTGGGAGGTCCCATACCAGCACCTGGTCATTTGCTCGAAGAAAGCGGTTACACAAGGTTCGTAGTTGCAGAAATGGGTATGGAGATGTATGTTAACTATCTCAAAGGCCCATACCGAAGACACTGAGCTATCATCTATAAATTCTAAAGAGCATTCTCACAGCTTCAGCATCTTTAAAGAAGTCATTACGCTTATATGTTCTGATGATCGGGCCATTGTGATAGCCGAGTCTTCCCGGTGAGTTACAGGAAGCTGCTTATGAGCTTAATGGTAGGGTGAAGGAATAACTCCATTGAGATGGAGAAAACGTTCATCCGAGGTCGTGTCGAAATTCCTAACATTAAGTGACTCATTCTAAAACCACTGAATCAACCACCACCAACTAAGGATGGCACTTATTGAAGTAAGCCCGAATTAACAGCATGCAGATCAAAGGCGAACTACTGACTAGCAACTTAGGTCATTGTCAACAATCGACTAGGTCAGAAAGGTAAGTTTTGTCTCCTTCGCTGCCAGTACTGTCACCCCTAACCTGTCCTCTGGTCCACCAGCTCGGGTGAAATGTAGTCCTGATGACACTGTGGGAGACCTGAAGAAGCTCGTCGGAGCTCAATTAGGTGTGGATGCCTCAAAGATCGTTTTGAAGAAGTGGTGCGCCCAGAGTACTGTACCATAGAATGCACGACCCTCAACTGACCGGCTACTCCCGGAACATGCTCAGGTATACCATTTACAAGGATCATATCACCTTAAGCGACTATGAGATACATGACGGCATGAGCTTGGAGATGACCTGAGCGGTCTTTCAATCGCCGTTCCTTGGCACAGCTCAATTCCTCGATTTCTCGACGTTGGTTTCCACGGCCTCGATTCTCTCATGTTGCTAGTAATTCTACCTTGTTGAGTGCAATTCTGAATGTAAACGTTGAGACCCGGCTTTGACTGCATGAGGCGTGGCCGAGTCCCTAAAAGAAGAAGCGAAAGGAAGACCCAACTTCGATGTGAGACCTGTTGGTAGAGACGAAGGACATGTCACCAGGACTCACCTCCCCAGCATAGCTTCTCAAAGGAATCGAATCGAGTCTTGTTGGGCTCCTGCTACTTCCTCATATGAACCGATCGATGAGGATTGTAAGCTAAGCTGCATACCATGGCCTAAAATTTCACACCTGACTGAGGTCGAAGCGCCAACCCGACGACAGAAGCCTTCCACTGCCTGACCATCCGGCGTATGATTCTCTCTTTATGCCGGTGTGATGTTGGTCGTGGATTTATCACATCTTGGGGAAGAGCCCAGCCCCAGATGGAATGCGGCCATAGATGCCCAATTCGCCCAGTGTAGGGTTGGATGTGTCATCGGCTAAGCGCCACGCTTCCGGCCCGCCGTATGTCAAGACTTCATATAAGCGAGAGCCGCATTTTCAATTTCATTCGTCTGAGTTGTAACGGACGTCAACAGGCTCTCCCTTCCCCACCTCGCTTGGATTGTTCAGAATGCGCGTCGTCGAAGCTGTCTCTGTTCTTGTCGGGCTTGCTTCATCCACCGCTGCTAGTCTCATCCAGCGGTCTGCCGGCGTCGACTCTTGCCCAGGCTATGATGTTCAAAATCCCCAAACATCCGGCAGTTCCTTCACGGCCAACTTAGTTCTTGCGGGGAAAGCATGCAATATCTATGGTCCGGACTTGCAGAAGCTTGATCTTGCTGTGACGTACGAAACAGGTTAACATCTGCAGTATTATTTCCGACAGTTGACTCCAAACTGATTGCGGTGTTTTTGTCCTTATGTAGCGGACCGCATACACGTCAAAATAACCGACGCCAACAGCGTTCGGTACGAGGTCCCGACTTCGGTCTTCACAAGGCCGGCAATCAGCCCTTTTGTTACTGGGGCCACCGCAGACATCAAGTTCACTTATACGTCCGCGCCTTTCACGTTTAAGATCTCTCGAAGCACGACTAGCGAGGTGCTTTTCGACTCATCTGCTGGGGCCCTCGTCTTCGAGCCCCAATATCTTCGACTTAAGACCAAACTCCCCAGTCAAGCGAATATCTACGGTCTCGGAGAGCATAGTGACCCATTCCGCCTCGATCCCACCAACACGACACGTACCTTTTGGAACCGCGACCAATACGGGTGAGTGACAGATCACAGAAGCACATCTCACTCTTTGTGTACTCATTCTCACATATGATGGTACCTTTTGGGCAGAATCCCTCAAGGAGAACCTCTCTACGGTTCACACCCGATCTACTTCGAGCACCGTACCACTGGGACACATGGTGTTCTTTTCATGACCAGCAACGGTATGGATGTTAATCTCGAGAACGGGTCGCTTGAGTACAACGTTATTGGCGGCGTGTTCGACTTGTACTTTCTTGCCGGGCCCGCCCCCGTAACCGTTGCGCAGCAGTACGCCACTTTAGTTGGGTTGCCTGCTGAGGTGCCTTACTGGAGTAAGTTTGGCCTTTGTTACTTTCTGTTCTATATAACTAATGGCCACTTTCCCCTTCGGTCAAGCTCTTGGCTTCCATCAGTGCCGGTATGGATACACAGATTACGTGGATGTATCTCAGGTTGTCACAAACTACTCTGCCGCAGGTCAGTCCGTTCTTTTGGATTTGAAGAGGTCATAGTTGACCCGACGCGTTCTAGGCATTCCTCTAGAGACAATGTGGACAGGTGAATATTATCAAGTAGTATCTGTGAACCCTTTCCATTGAACTGCTCGCTGAGATGAATGATCGTATAAAGATATCGACTATATGTACAAGTCAGTTCAGGACTGCCATGTATCTGACCATCATCAGATTTCTGACTTACGCTGTTTCTTTGTAGGCGTTGGACATTCACGAACGACCCACAATACTTCCCCACTGAGAAGATGCAGGAGATCGTGAACTACCTCCACAGTCACGATCAACAGTACAGTGCGCCTCCCTCCCGCAATTCCCTGCCTTCTATCTCGGACAGACACTCATTACCATTCGGCTTAACTCAATCTGTCCAGTCTTGATGATTGACCCCGCCGTCGCCCATCAGCCTGATCAAAACTATACCGCCTACGACGTCGGAACTGACATGGGCGTGTTCTTGAAATGTTTGTCGAGACGAGGCCCTTTTCCAGCTCAGCGGCACTGAAACGATCTCCTGCGTATCTTAGATCCCAACGGAACTTTATTCCAGGGCGTGGTGTGGCCCGGCCCAACCGTCTTCCCCGACTGGTTCCATCCCAACGCGACCGCGTTTTGGGCAGGACAGATCGCACGCTTCTTCGACAAGACCACGGGTATTGACGTCGACGGCTTATGGATTGACAGTAAGACTCTCGCCATTTTATTCGATAATTGCGATATAATTCTAACACTTTGTCCGTCTCCAGTGAATGAGGCATCCAAGTACGTTGAAACGGTCGCGTGTCGGTCGTTCTTAAAGCACTGCGCTTATTTTTATCGGTATGCTTTTCCAGCTTTTGCGATTACCCTTGCTCTGATCCTGTAGCATGGGCGGCTGCAAATGGCGACCCTCCTGCCCGACCTGGTCTTCCCCCTCCTCCCGGGACCCCGATCTTCCAGAAACGTGCTCTCGACGCCACAGCCTCAAACAGCACCAGTGCCACTCCTAATCCCCTCAACCCACCTTACGCGATCCATGATTCACTCCCTGGTGCGTCTTGTCACCCGGTGCACTTCTGCTATACTTTCCCACTGATGTCACATTTGATCTTTCTGTAGAGCTAAGCGACCATGCGATCGATGTCACTGTCGTGCACGCGAACGGACTGCTCGAGTACGATATTCATAATGTGGGTGTGCATTCAAATATCTCAACCTATGACGCATCAATGGAATTCATGACGAACGGTTCTTTAGATCTACGGCACGATGATGTCCTTCATAACCCAGCAAGGCTTGTCGGACCGTCGTCCCGGTCTTCGAACCTTGGTCATCACTCGTTCTACCTTCGTCGGTGCGGGCAAGAAGGTCGGCAAGTGGCTCGGAGACAATCTTAGCGACTGGGATCACTATCGCTGGTCTATTGCCGGACAGCTGGGGATGGCGTCGATCTATCAGATACCCATGGTCGGCAGCGACATGTAAGCCCTCTGTGGGCAACCTGGCCTACGCTGAGCAGGTCACTTACTCTTTTTTAACTAGTTGCGGCTTTGGTGGTGATACTACGGAGACTCTATGCGCACGATGGGCTAGACTCGGTGCATTCAGCCCCTTCATGAGGAACCATAACCAGGACAACTCCATCTCTCAGGAGTTTTACCGATGGAACATGACAACCGTATCAGCGACGAAGGCGATCAATTTGAGGTACGGAGCTCTGCCTCTTCACAAAAAAAAAAAAACATGTACAAGAAGTCCTAAAATTTTATTCGTCATTCCAGATATCAACTTCTGGACTACATCTACACCCATTTCCACCGGCAGAGCGTCGATGGTACACCTCTCATGGGCCCGATGTGGTTCCACTACCCACAAGACACCGCCACCTACCCCATCGATCTCCAGTTCTTCTACGGAGACTACATCCTCGTCTCTCCCGTCACCCAAGAGAACGTGACCTCCGTCGACATCTACCTACCGAAAGACACCTTCTACGACTTTGATACGTTCGCGCCGGTTCAGGGCAAGGGTGCCACCGTCTCGCTGACGGACATCGATTATACGGACATTCCACTGCACATCCGAGGAGGTGGGATACTACCCATGCGTGTTGAGGGAGCGATGACGACCAAGGAGCTCCGAACCAAAGACTTCCAACTTGTCGTCGCTCCGGATGCGACGGGTGCCGCGACGGGTCTCCTTTATATTGATGACGGTTTGTCTGTGAAGCAGGCGGCGGAGACTTCGATCACGTTCACCTACGCCAAGGGGATGCTCGAGGCCACGGGAACCTTTGCCTACAATGTTGGGAGCGTCAAGGTCGCTAAGGTGTTGATACTGGGTGTGGCCACTTCGCCAAAGGCCGTGACCGTCACTGGTGGGACGTCGCTGGGCTTCATCTATGAGCCGACGACGAAGGTGGTTGCGGTGAACGTGACGATCCCTTTGACGAAGACCACGGGTTTCAGCGTGACGTTGAAGTGAAGGGAAATAGGGAGGATGTCTCCCTTTCTCACATTCGTTCTTATTCGGAAAAAAAGTCTTCGATCGTTGCAATAAACAATTCATAGAACCCTTCGCGTCACCACCTGTCAACCACGAAAGCTGTGAATACGATCAACACAAGATTGTCCATTGGCAGCCTCTCATTCAGGGTGAACTTCAATAAAGATATACAGCGAATGGGATGGATTGCGGTGCGGAGACCAAATGCACAGAGAGTGAGACAGAGAGACAGAGAGAGCCATGCATATGAAAGTGAAGGGTGGACTAACTACGTGATGGGAGAACGAGGCTTAGGGTGTATGTAGAAAGAGGAGGAGAGAGGGAGGGGGGTAAAGATGTCAGATACACGGCGCATGAGAAGGGGGACAGAGGGGAAAACAGCAAATAGATAACGGAGGCAACGAGCGAAAAGCGTGAGGACGTCCCTAAATTTCTCACAAGGCCACAGAGAACCTCATCGGCCGTGGTGCCAAGGTCTTGACTTCCCTCAGCGGATACCGATTCTGAGCCTTGATAGTGACAGGTCCTTCGTGAGCAATGAGCGGAACGGTGATGCTGGAAAGGCGGCTACGTGTGCGTATCGCCATTGTGGGAAGGGGAGACGCAGAAATGGACTTGGTGAGGCTTCGCGATGATGGCCTGCTGGATGGTGTATGGGATGTGGAGCGATTATGAACCTTGCGAAGTGTGGTCGTGGATGATGATGGTGATGATGGAAAGGTGACCTTTCGCCCCTCGCCTCTAAGTGTGATGGGAGTGTTATTCTTGCGAGGGGCTTGTTGTATTGATGCAGGGAATGATGTTGCCCGAGGAGTATCTGGAAGGGCTTCAGATGGGGTCTGCTCCTCTAGGGATTCCTCTACGGTTTCCTCTATGGGTGTTGCTGCTGGTGGCTCGATGACTTTATCTTCCATAATGGGCTCGGGAAGAGGCGATACGGTATTCGGTGCCGTGATGGGTTGATCCATCGTGTATGAAGACGTGAATGACCATGGCCGAGTGAGTTTTCGCACAGGAGGCGCAGGCGGATGGACAACGTGCGCGAGGACCGTCCGAGGCGAGACCATGTCCGGCGGATGTGTATCGAACGATTCGTCTTCCGCGTCTAGACTTGTCACGCTCGTCGATGCTGAAGACACGTCGGCCGAGTGCACGAGCGACGGTGTCGCGACATGTTCCTCTTCTTCCAACGTGAGCCACTTCCCCTGCGCTTCCAGCACATTCGACTCTTCATCTCCCTCGTTGATCTGAGTGAATGAGCTCATTCGGGACCATGATCGAGACACACGTCCACTGCTAGGGGTGATCCCAACCGGAGACGCGCTGGCTGGTTGCTCTTTGGCGTTGAGAGCCATGATCGCCATCCGCACACGGCTCACAGACGCCCCGAGCTTGGGTGGCGATGACGATTCAGGGTTGATGGGTGAGATGGACTCGACTGCAGTGGCGGTGGATGCGATCGTGCTGCCGGTGTGCGCTGGGACGAGTTGCTCGATGAGACCTGGGATGAGACTATCTCTCCTTTCTTTCACAAAACCCGTACCACCTCCCATCCTCCAGTTATTCGTTGAGGTAGCCCCAGAGGAACTGGGAGACATGTCCGAATGCGAAGCGGTTGGGGTCGCAGGCGAAGCCCCTGTTCCAAACTTTTCGAACAATGCTGCTTTTCGGGCTGCGACGCTAGCCATGGATGTTGAAGAGAGTCTGAGGTGCGCTGGAGGTGTTGTGGTATTGATGGTAGTGGTAAGAGAAGAAGAGGAGGGCGATGGCGATGGAGAGGAAGGAAATGGCAGTGTGACAGGACCAGCATGTGGTGCACTGCCTACAGATGGCGGTTGCAGCGACTCTGCCATGCGGGTTTCTTTCGGCTGAGTAGCGCGGCTTGGTTTGGCTGATAATATATATATAGTCTGAGATAGAAAAGACGAGAGAGGGATAAGCGAGGTCAGGATAGGGGCGATACAGCGAGGGTGCAAATGAACGAACGTGATTTTATCTATTCTTTTTTTGTTTTGTTTTGTTTGAGTTCAAGCAAAGTTTGAGGCTGTGGATAGCCTGACAATGATTCCTTAGGCCAGCTGAGTGATAGTAAAGAGAGTGTGTGGGTCGACGCGTCGTCGGTAGGTCAGCGCAAAATATCTCGGTGGGGGATGCTTTATGCTAAAACGGCCGTGAAAAAGCGGTTGAAGCCGGTTGTCAGGCACAGCTTCCGGTCTCCTCGCCCCCAACACACACAGTGTCCTTGACAAAACCTTTCATGACGTAATACAAGACAGTCAACCATTTCCTGACATGTCAAATGTTGGAAGAGACGTCCTCTATGATATGCCTCAAGTCTTACGTTCCAAAAGTTGGTGGATCGCGCTCACTCCCCAAACGTTCAGGACCAGTTTTAGGTTTCCTCTATCATTCTTTGACCTGCTTATTGCTCGCATCCGTGCTATCATTGGTACTTGTTCCGTCACGCAATCTATGTCAATCATGGATTTGCGAATATGGCAAGACTCGCTTTGAGAACTTGCGAGATCGATCAACAATATAATCCGACCTTGTGGTGTTGCTGGTACTCCCCTTGCTGTGGGGGAGCTGTGAAAGTCTGCGTCTCGAGTGCGGTGCTTTCACATCAACTCCCGGCTGACTGTTATAGAATGTTGCCTGTGGTGCCTCCGAGCTTGTGAGACAAGATGCCTAAGACTAATGGGCGGGCAGTTACTCGCCTCGCCCTTTGGTATATCACGCTGAGCCGACACAAATATCCATCGCCTCGCTTCACCCACGGGAGCCAAACCGCGAACAGTGGAAATGGCTTGGCGATTCGCTAGGGATAATGCATGCCACAACAGGGAATTGTCGAACGCCCGTGTCTCAAAAAGTACCTTTTGCCAGATGACTCGAGGCCTATCCAAGCTCATGATGAGCGGTTCGGTTGGCAGATCTCCGATCGCCCCCAAGTGCTAGAGCACAAATTCCCCTGCGTTTCTTCAGATTACTGGGCACCGTTATCCTTGGCTAACCAGGCAGGAGATCCGCTCTGCCTGAAGAGTGGAAGCACATCTGTCTGCCTTTTGCGAGGCGCATGGATGGTGTGACGGTTTCACCACCTGTACAAATCATCCGACTGCCGTTATTTAGATGGCTGACCCATCTGTAATGGCATCATTGCACCTCAGGACGTCAGGAGTTCATCCGCTCCGGAGATGGTCATTGTGCTCATCACAGCGGAGTGCCTTATGCATGTCAGTTTCAAAGAGGTGAACGAGGCCGGTCACTCGTTCCCAGGGCCGCGTCCGATCCAACACGGTTGGACGGCACGGGTTGATGTGGACGGCCGGAGGCGAGG
The DNA here is from genome assembly GCA_019632285.1 of Tulasnella sp. 332. Lineage (NCBI taxonomy): Eukaryota > Fungi > Basidiomycota > Agaricomycetes > Cantharellales > Tulasnellaceae > Tulasnella > Tulasnella sp. 332. Next base: position 3,886 of record WSTV01000270.1, on the reverse strand, counting down.
TCCTTCGTGAGATATTGGAAATCACATGCTCATGCATGCCCTTGTGTAGGATGGGTTGTCGATTTGTTATAGCCACTTTGGGAGATTGAGTGAGCCATCCATGTCATGGCTTTCATGAGACCAGAATAGAAAAATGTAATGTTAGAGTTACAGATGACAGAGAATAGTAAATGGCTTCACGTCAGGATATTTGCTACTAGAATGGTTGATTCAGTTGAAATATTCACGCAGAAGATGGTCAATTGAGAGTGTCCTCGGGTACGATCAGGGACTGGGGCTCGCCGCCGCTACGACATACTCAAACGATAGGAGAAAGCAAATGATGATCTAAAATCATTTCAGATCAACAGATGCTGCAGAGTTGCGTGGAATGTACGCATTAATCTTTTAGAAGCTGGAGGTAGGTTTTCTGCGGCAAGTAGAGAGATGGTGCATCAGTTTCCCCCTCATTAGAATTCCCACGCGGCATCAAGTACATCGAAATAAAGTTGCTAAGCTGAGTACTCATGTTCCCTTGTAAAAGGTACACAATGGTAGTACAATCCAATACAGCGACTTTTCCATCTTCTGTGGCCAAGGCCATCCGGGTCTTAGCCGATACCCAAGCATAAATAGTCGCTTCCAGATGGCCTAGGTGATGTCTAAGATACATAACCCATAGAGCTTGCCAGTAAACGCGAGGGAGTTTAGTGATATCAAGCGTTCGGGGTTGAAGGTCTCTGTCTACTAACTGGATTGTGGCGTCATGAGATCACACTCAACCAAGCCATCCAATGAAGTCCAAGTGATGATGCGCTGACTGTCGGGAGAGAATCTGACCATTTGTATGGCATCCCTGACTTTTCCAACCTCCTGACCCTCCTGTATATCCCAGACCCCGACCGTCTTATCATTGGACCCAGAAGCGAGGCGGGTGTCTTCTGGAGAGAACGCAATGGAGGAGACCCGGCCGCTGTGGCCCTTCGGGGTAGCAACCTCCACACCCACCTGCATATTCTAGATGCGAAGTGTCATGTCATTAAAACCAGAGGCGAGAGGAGAGAACTCGACCGAGGTGGCAGAATCGTTGTGGCCCGTTAAGGTTGCAATTTCTGCACCGTTCTGTATGTCCCAAACACAAACGGTCCCGTCTCCGAAGCCGGAGGCGAGATAGTTGCCCTCAGGAGAGTAGATGACACTAGTGGTCGGTGATATAAAGTGTTTGTCCTGTAAGCATGTACCGCATGCCGTCTCCTGCCCGAGCTCAACAACAACAGAACAATCCAGTCTGTTGATACATCTTGTAGAGATGGCATTCGGGCGTGAAGGGTAGCGCTGAGGGAAAGGTGCTTGTAATGACGGCACCGATCGGCTCATAGAAGCGTTGAGCAACGCGCTGCGCATCTCACAATGATCGGCGTGTTCACTGAGGGGTGGCCCATACGCTACACAATAGGGAAGTTTGAGCTCAATGAGCAAGACCACTAAGTTGCTGCACCAGCAAGCAATGTTCCATCAAGTGCAATATTAGCGTAGCGTTATAGAACCGACTCAGGGTGCCAAGCGGCTCTATCCGGTCTAGTAACGTTGTGCAGATAAATCTTTCTACCGCTCGTGCCAGCGGAACGAGGTCATCTTTTTTAAAACCCTTCTCTGCATTGGCGATAGCACGACTGAAGCGTGACGGCCAGTGGTACCACGCGGGGTGGAGGTGGAGCGGAAACTTGGTGTTGAGCCGCCCCTCAAGGTTTACGATGTCTGCTTCGGGTATGGGTGGGAAGCCAAAGCTACACATGCCCCTTTTCAAAGAGTTGTTTAAGTAGTCAAGGCAAAGAAGGGCCATCCACGAATAGCGTCGGATAGGGTCGACGAAAAACCTCTCGTTAGAACATTGATCGGGAATTATGAGGAAGTTGGGAAAAGAGGATGGATGAGACGAAGCACTGTCGTATCCCTACGATTTTGGGAGCGATGATACGAGAGTGTAACTGTTCTAGACTTTCGGTTACTGTGTCTGGTCCTGGTCACAAGAGCGCCGCCAATGACCTGGGAGAAACCGTATCAAATAGGACAATGATAGCTCCTAAGACGGAGTGAATGCTCTTTAGCTCTTTTCCGTAGCTATAGTGGTTGTCTGGGGGGAGCGCCTTTGATAGGATGGCCAAATATATGGCGTCCATTGCCTGGCATGGCACTGATCGCTTCACCAAGTTCCCCACTTCTACAAGCTGCTTCGAATCGGTATAACCACTCTCCGAAGACCTCAGCACCTTCAGTTGCGTCTTCCAACTTTTCAAACCCCCATGTCGTGACTCCTCCATAAAATTCATCACAGTGGAGGCTACAATGAACAGGCTCTCGAGCATTCTTACTAAGAGCTCAATGTCACTGTGTGTCGCGACATGCTCCGAATCCTGTTGTAGACTTGCGCGAAGTTACAGCTTGATGTCCACTGGAACAATATGATCTTCGATGTTATATAGTTCTACGACGTGCGAGATAGCTTTGGTGACCGAAGTGGCGAATTCCGACCGCAACTCAACCTCAGGGTGGCTAGTGATGAAGATCCGGATACGGAGGACGGGAGGAAGCGCCTTAACGGCGTCAGCCGGGAGCCTCCTTCTTATCCCCGCGCTCCCCTAAAGCGTCGAATGCGGGCACCAAGGGAGACAGTGCGTCGATGACGTTGTGTAGCAGAAGATGAGCTTTTTTAGCTACACCCTTAGTCCTGAGCGGTACGCATTAGGATCCACCGCTCTGCGGTCTCAGCGATCGTGGATTTCCCCGTTCCAGCTAGTCCTTAGCGGTAGAATATACGTAGTTGTTCCGGTCCTCGCTATAGATCCAGTCGTGGATCTGTTAGAGGAGTATGATGCGGGTGCCCTCTAGACAGGTCGAAGCCGCTCTGCGAGAGTGAGAGCGTACGCGGCATCAGCTGGTCGGAGGTTTTGCTCCAGGATATTGGCCTGGGCTGCACCGAATTGCTTCAAGTGGCTCTCTATGTTTTCGGAGATCATCTAGGCGAGATTCTATTTGCGACTCCACCTGAAATAAGCGCCTGTCAGCGCGCTGCAATCGAGATCCGATGTTATGATGAGCTTAGTTGGAACAGCTTCATGGCCCATCCCAGCTTCGTCGACCATCCATTGATATGCCCATGTATATTGGCATGCGATACATACTCATACACATCGACTTGCAGGCTGTGGCCAAGAACAGTGACGCCATCAAGGGCCTGCAGGATCAGTCCTACAGTCTCAATCGTAATCATCACATCTCTCCAGGGAAAGTCTGAGAAGGATATTTAAAAAGGAAACCTCCAGAGCAAACAATTAGAGAGAGAGGTGTGGTTCGTGGTTTGGAACGAGGACGTCCTCGTGGTTCAGGGCAGCTGAGCTTCCAAAAACATACTACTCCACGAGCTGCATCCTTTCTGCTGGGGGCTGAGGAAACAAATTGTGACAATTTGGGGCATAGGGCAAAGTACCACCCGTACAGTGCCCCATTCCATTTCCCCTTCCATACCCCATTTATTACTAGTGGAAAGAATACAATGAACTATGAGATATGTCTTCCCCTCGAGCACGAGGCATTGGGGTATTGAGTTCAACTTCTTGCCTGCTCCTCGAAGCTACTGGACCACCGCCTTGTGCTCCAACACGTTCTGCCTCGCCTCGAGGGGCCTCATTGGTGTATATATGGGTTATAGAAAGAGCCGAAATACAGAAATCCCTCACATCCCTCGCGGCGCCTTGTTTTCATCCGCTATCAAATCCTCTCCCCCTTGCTCAAGCCCTTTGTCAAGCACACAATGTCTGCGAATCGCGCCTACAGAGTCGTCCCCACCTTGTGAGTATTCTCCGCGCCTACTATACATACTTCAAATTAATCGAAGTCATCTCCACCA
>WSTV01000027.1:0-131640 GCA_019632285.1 Tulasnella sp. 332 | reverse complement strand
CGAGTTCCATCATGACGCGTTATGTCAGTGGTAGACGGTCAGATTCCAGCATGGAGCATCCTGAAGGTCAACGGTTCAAGTCCGTTACGTGTCAAACTTTTTTTAAGTCGACCAGCGATTACGGGGGAATTATTTACCGGTTGTTGCAACTTGAAAGGCGCACTGAATAGGTAGGTTTGCAATGCCTATCAGGAGATCGTTTGCACACGGTCTGAAATCCGTTATCTCCGTGTGGTTAAAGCTCTGGCCATTGCCTCAACCCCTCGACCATGGCGCCTAGGCTTCCAGCTGCATCACCTACAGATATTGTCAATTCAAGTGCAAAAAGAGTGAGCTTGTCATGCGCATCTTGAAAGTCAGCCTTTCGTGCCAATCATGGCTTTCATACAGCGTTTGCGGAACATCAAGAACAATCGCAAGGCCAAACAACTAGATGCTCTAGGGGTCCATCATGCACAACGATTTGGTAAAAATAAGAAGCATAGCGAGGTCCAAAAGGCCGTTGTCTGCCTGAGACGAGCGCTTGCGCTGCGCCAAAAAGGCCATCCAAAACGGGCGTTAAGCCTTCTCAACCTGTCTAGAACGCTCAACAAACGATTCCATACGATCGGGAATTCGGCAGATCTCGATGAGCGCATTCATCATCTCCAAGAGATAGTGACTCTGCTGCCATGTCCTCATATCGGATATTCGTCCTGTCTTGAATCCTTGGCCACCGCCCTCAACAATCGGTTTGACCTTTTCAGCAGGCAAGGCGATCTGGAGGAATCCGTCAAGTACTATCGATTAGCACTCAAACGTCGAACGAAGCGCAACTCGTACCGTGCAATTACTCTTTACGATCTGGCTACAACACTGCATGAACGTTATCAGCAAGTCGGGGATCAAGCAAACCTTGACGAAGCTATTGGATATCTCCGAGAGGCGCTGGATCTCCGTCCTGAAGGCCATCCGGATCGCCTGAACACTCTGGACGATCTGGCCATCATGCTTCGGGCACAGTTTGAGCGCAGCTCAGATTTGCCGAGCTTCGAGGAGGCCTTTCAGTGCCATCGAGAGACTCTCGAAGCTTCCGCAGAAGGTAGCGCGGAGTGGGCGGTATACCTCAGCCACACGGCAGCCGCCCTCAACTCACGTTTCATCCATTACGGAAATCGCTCGGACCTGAACGACGCAATATCCTACTACACGAAGTCGCTTGTAGCTCTCCAGGAAGGCGACATAGATCGATCTAACTGTCTTGATGGTCTGGGTGTGATGCTCGCCACGCGCTTCGACCAGATGGGAGACCATGCGGATATCGACGAGGCGATCAAGTGTCATCGCGAAGCTCTAGACTGCTGCCAAGAGGGGAGCCCGGAGCGTCCGTGCACCATCGGCAACCTCGCCAATGCTCTCGTCGCTCGTTTTGACCTTCATAGGAACTTGGATGATCTGAAAGAATCCGTCAAATATCATCGGTCGGCTCTTGGACTACGACCAATGGGGCATACCGATCGGTCCGACAGCCTTGACGGGCTTGCTTGTGCACTGCTCCATTTCTCGAGAGAGACAGATGGTGGCGATTATTTATCGGAAGTGATCGAGCTCTGCCAAGAGTCATTGCGCCTTAGGTCTGTAGATAACCCTTATCGCCCCTTCTCCCTTCACAGCCTCGGTTCGGCTCTTCACTCCAGGTTCCTTGAGACCAAGGATCCTGAGAAACTTGAAGAAGCAATCACTTACTTTCGCCAATCCCTCGAGTTCCTTCCAAAGGGAGCCCCCGACCGGCCGGCCGGCCTCATCGCGCTTTCGTCAGCGCTTCTCGCACGGCTACAACGCGTACAACGCGATTGCCAGAGGGAACTGGAGGGAGGTATGTGTGCACTTATGTCTGCTAGTCTGGGAAGACCTACCTAAGCTTGATATAATCTGTAGATAATAAGTCTGCTCGTGTCAAAGACGAAGGGGAGATAATCTCCCTACTGATTGAGATCTGCACCCAAGGAGCGACGGTACTGCCAATCCGATTAAATGCGTCCTTCAGTTGGGTCTACGTGGCTCGCGAATTCGGACACCCGTCAGCTTTAGACGCATATCGAACGGCGATACAACTCATGGATACTTCTATAACTGTTGCTCGGGTGTTAGAGCGTCAGCACGAACATCTGACCAGAGAGGTCGCCCTCGGTCCAGAGTCGGTTAGCTTCGCCAACATAGTTTACGACGCAGCATCGTTAGCGATCGAGGAAAATCAGCCTCGTGATGCTGTTGAGCTCTTGGAGCAAGGTAGAAGCTTGCTTTTTAACCAACTTGGGCGCTATCGGACTTCCTTGGATGATCTCCAGGACACGAACAGAGAGTTGGCGGATCAATTCGAGGATCTGAGCGCCAAGTTAGAGAGCTCAGTGGTTTCAGGTAACAAGATGAGCATGAGTCGTGACCGGAGCTTTGATGAATCTGGCAGGTAAGAAAGAAACCCATAATCAATCGTCAAGAGTAGCGATGCTGAAGCTCTACCTCCAAGGTACCACGAGATCTGGACGGAGTGGCGGGCCGTGGTCGATCAGATCCGCGCAATACCCAGCTTTGCGACGTTTCAAGGAACAACTCCATTCAACTTAATCTCAAGGGCGGCGGAGAGTGGGCCAGTCGTCATTGTGAATGTCAGCAACTATCGATCAGATGCCATCATCGTACTTGGCAATGCCGACACTCCCATCGTCGTGCCCCTTCCTGAGGCAACTCCTGCCTACATCCAAACGCTCTCCGACGACCTTAGAGATGCAATGTCTAGCCAACCGCAGCAACCAGCGGAAGAAGTAACGAAACAGGCAAACATCGTCGCCGTCCTTCGGAAACTATGGAAGGCGGTGGTGCGTCCGGTAACCGTTCGCCTAAAGAGGGATCTCCACTTACCCGATCGTTCCCGGGTTTGGTGGTGTCCGACGGCCATGACGTGGTTGCTTCCATTACACGCAGCTGGACCGTATGACGGAAAGCAGAACTTCCAAGATATTTTCATCTGTTCGTATACTCCCACGTTGGGAGCCCTCAATCGCTCCCGTCAAGGCCTTCCTGTTATGGACCTTTCACGGGAGTCAAAGAGAATGGCGCTCTTCATTGGAAATGCAAACGCGCCCGGAGAGGCTATACTTACACACCTTGGAGATGAGCTAGCCGGGATTATGAAAAGGATCCCAGATATCACCATCCTCAAAGGTGAAAAATGCACCAGAGAGGCTGTTCTGGCCGGCTTGGATGACCACGCTTGGGTTCACTTTGCGTGCCATGGTCACCAAGACTTGTTTCGCTCCGACTTTGCACTCGCGGACGGCCCTCTCTATCTCATCGAGATCATCAAAAAGCGTCTGCCCCTCGCCGAACTTGCTATGCTCTCCGCTTGTCACTCTGCTGCTGGAGATCACGAAACACCGGACGAAGCGATCCACTTAGCTGGTGGCATGCAATTCGCCGGCTTCCGCAGTGTCATCGGCACAATGTGGAGCATCTGGGACGTCGATGGGCCTCTAGTCGCGCGCGAATTCTACCAGCAAATGGTTGACGTAGATGGAAACTTTAAGGATTGTTCAAACACGGCGAAGGCGCTGTCAGCCGCGGTAAGGGCGTTGAGGAAAGAGGTCAAAATACATGGAGGGGGCCTGGAGAGGTGGATCCCCTTCGTACATTTCGGGGCATGATTATGCCGATACGTCGTCTGAGCGAACGGTATTGATCATCAAGACAGTAGTCAAACGATTGAGCCCTTGTTAACCGATGGTCCAAACGAATTGCATGTTGGAAATTAAAATGATTTCCTCTATCCGTCTTTACAGCTTCGAACGGGGTCGGCGAATACTCCTTGAAAGCATCTTCTCAGTATTGTGATCATTCGAGAAGAAAATACCATAATCTACTTTGGGATCTTGCGATCTTCGAATCCAAGATGTCCATGTCCAGTCCACTCAGGGCCGCATGCGCGGTACCGGCGAGTCTCAGCGATTCTCAGTAACTCGGCTGACTCCTCATCAGAGAGAGAGATGATGTTGGAGTTGTTCTTTATCCTCGTATTGCTAACGGACTTGGGGATGACTGGATGCGCACCAGGTCAGCACCAGCCAATGCGTGATGACCACAGTAGAATAGCCTTACCAGTAGTGTTATCAACGTTTGCCCATAAAGAGATGAGAATGTTGGCCGGGTGAACCTAAGACTAGCACCGTCAGTTGATTTGACTATAGGATTAGGTTTGCAATTAAATCTTACATCGTGCCTCTTGGCAATGGCGACAACGACGTCATTTGTCAACAGCGGTGAGTTGTCCGATCCGAGAGGTGAGTACGCAGTAACAACAATACCGTTCTCCTTGCAGAGAGCACGTTCAGCGTCTTGTGGACAAGATCTAGAGGCTGAATGATGAGCATGATGGAAACCCGAAGACAGCTCAAAGGCGCCAAGCAACTTACGGCTAAAGTCAAAGGAAAGCGTGATCAGTACGCCTTGCCATGAATGTTGAGGAATGAACATACATGAAGTTCAATCTGATTCACAGCGGGAACGATGGTGGCTTCCTTGAGAAGACGGGTAAGGAATTCTACAGAGAAATTGGAGACACCTAGATGAAGGGCAAGTTAGGAAAGATTTGTCGACAGTCGTCCATCGCCGTGCTACGCCATGCTTACCTATAGCCTTGACTTTATTCGGGTGCTCTTGATAGACTTTTTCCATGGCCTTCCAGGTATCCAGCCAGTCCTTGCTAAAGTCGGGCTTCACTAATGATTGTACTTGGTAAGGCAGCTGACGCATGGATCAACAACCAATCACTCTACTTGCTGTCTTTGGTCATCGGGGCGGGCCAGTGCATAAGCCCTGCACAAAACAATAAGCGGATCATTAGGCACAGGATGTTTCATTGGGTGACGCACATAAGTCGAGATAAGGGGTGTCGAGGTTCTTGAGGGAGGAAAATAGAGCAGCTTCCTCTTCTCCATGGTCGGGGTTGTTTAACTTCGTGGTGAGAAAAATGCTTTCCCTTGAAACACCAGACGCCTATGGCCAGTAAGTGCAGTAAGAAAACTTCGACTGTTGTGAACTTTCAAGCACTATTACCTTGATTCCCTTTCCGACCTCAGGTTCATTTCTGTATGCAGCTGCACGCGAGGCCTATATTAGCGATACATCACCTGCCGAAAGGCCCATCCATTGTACTCACCAGCGGTATCGACATGCTTATATCCTGCTTCTTTGAGGGCGTACTCAACCGCATGCTCAACCTCCCCAGGCTTGGACTAAAAACGTATTCTATATCAGTGACAGAGAATTGTTAAGGCATATCGCTCATCATATAGATCGTCGTTACCTTCCAAGTGCCTAATGGGACCATTGATATCACCAACGATAAGCGGAAATAATCGGTATATTCGGATACCACTTACCAAGGCCGACGGTGGGCATCTTGGCACCTGTATTGAGCGTAACGTACTCTTTGTAAGGCATACTGAGTTTCGATGATATGGAAGAGAGTTGACGGAGGGGGACGGTGGAGCAACACGGTGCTATGAGATTTATTGCTCTTATACCCGTAGCCGGAAGCCCACAGGAGAATCGGGTCCGAATAAGCGTTGAAATCTGTTGCATATGGGGTAAGAGGAGGTCTGAGGATCAGTACTGGTATCTATGTTCCATAAAGCGTTCCATGACATAGATTTTCCCGATTATTTACCCGGTATCGGTTAACTGTACAACCTCCACTTTTCGAGGCAAAGAGTACACACGTTAATAAGAAGCGGAGAAGACAGGTCCGAAGTCAAAGTAACCGAGTTCCAGAACTAGACTCAGGAGCTCTCTCCTCCACTCCGTCTCGGGGCTTGTTTCTGCTCCCTTTCGGCCTGCCCCGAGGACGCTTCGATGGCGGTGAACCGTGGGCTGGAGAAGGGATAGTTCCAGTCTCTAAGTTATCCGAGGAATGCCGTTTTCGAGGAGATGGGGGAGCCTCAGGCTGAGGAGAAGCTTGAGCAGGCCCAGCCGTATTATGACGACCGCTTTGGCTAGAGAGAGGGCGCGAGAGACATTCAACACATGCATGTAAGATTTGAGGAGATGGACTCACCGTTTCTCTTCCAGCTTTTGTTCCAAGGAAGGGGCGGGATCTAAGTCCAACTCACGTCGCAACCTATCTACGGCTGCCTTTGCTTCTGCGTATTCACCATCCGTCATTTCTTTCATCTGGTTACGTATTTCGTCGCATCTAAGAACAGCCAATTTATCAGAAGACGTCAAACCTTCTTATCGCGTCGATATACGTACTCTCTCAAGATCTTCAACTCTTCAAGGTCCACCTGGAGCTAGGAACGTCAATGCTCAGTCAAGCTTACTCTGTCAACATGCACATGCCTTCTCTCGATTCTCATCAACTGCTCGGAGCCTGTTCAAGAGTTGCGTACGCTGGCCCTCTATACAGCGCAGTTGTTCAGCGGTCCATCGAGGGGTTCGTCAGGGTGAATATATATACCGAGGGACTCCTTCTGCTTTCGAATACCCCCCATCGATCGTTCTTTCTTCTGGAGTGTCATATTGTACGCCACTATCCGAGATGTGTGCATTTGAAGTGTCAACCCGTGTTTTCTGACCATACACGTGGCTTAAGCTTGGAATACCCCTGACAATAAACTCGGTCGCTACTCACTTTAACTCAGCAGCTTTCGCTAGTTTCACCAGAGATTCACTCCAGTCGTCTGTACGATTGGCAACAATCCCTCTTGGGCTTTCTGTATTGGATGACGATGCTTGCGACGTTGAAGCAATTACTGGTTGAGATTGCTGTTGGCCTTGAGGCTGTTGTTGTGGCGGCGGTTGCTGCTGTGGTTGTTGCATATAATGGGTTGGCTGCGGCGGTTGCTGCAAGAGTTGTGGTGTTATAGGTGGCTGGGGGTAGTAATACTGTGGGGGTTGGAACTGCTGGGCATGTGGAGAGTAAAACTGAGGATGTCCGTTCGGCACTGGTCCACGATAGTTGTCAGACATTCAAAGCCAGCAAGCGATAAGCGCCCAGGATTTCGAGTAATTCAATACAACGCTGCAAATCGATCAATTCCGTGACGAGTGGTGTCGGGGTGACGGGAGGTTCTGATATCAGCGTGGGAGGGGTCGGTTTATTAGAAGGAAATGATCAGTGACCTCAGTCACCGCTCGCTTCCACGCCATGATATTATAGATAATACAGTACTAGGTTGGAGACTTTGTCGTCCAAGCAAGACAAGGAATGGCCCCAAGCTCTACACCTTTCAAAAAGCAAGATAATCCGTAGATCCATTATAACTAGGAAGAGAACCGCGCCCAGATGATCATAATCGCCAAAGCATACTGTTCGAACTGATCCTTCAGCATGAAGAGCAGCGCCTGAGATAGAACGGCCTTGGTAATCTGCGCACTCATACCCTAGTAATAAAACGATGGTGTCAGCGAGCTCTTTGTTATGTCAATGACAACCTTAGATACCCACCTGATACCAGCCAAGAGGTCCCTTCTCCGCGAAGACTTTCCGCAGGACGTCGATGGCGCCGGAATAGCGCGGAGCTGCCCGTTTAACCGGTGTGCCATTTTCTAGAGCCTCAGCTTCTGAGTCTTCTGGGGGCGCTTGCAGACGGACTTTGGCCATGATGTATGGGTATGTAACCTAAGTCGGAGCGATTAGCTTTGCTTCAGTCACAGGGAATAGCCTAAAAAGAATACAAACAATAGTGGCGAGAGTCTTAGAACTGGCACCAAGCGCGAACGCCATCCAGGGACTAATCTTCTTGCCAGGAGGGATAAGAGCGGTCTTGAGCCTCTCGTATGCGCCGTAGGTGATCGCCGGATTGACGGTTAGGACCAATCCGGGCTTGATTCCGGTCCAGAGACCAGGCAAACCATCCTCACGAATGATTTGTTGGGCTACACCGATGAACGAGTTGTCCTTCGGTTTCTTCAGCCCAGCCTTCTCGAGATCGCTGGGCGGGCCGGTCACTGTGAGCTGTTGGCGAGTTGCGATCACGGCCACTGGGAGGGTGAAGATTTGAGCAAGAGCTCCGGCCAGAGCTCCTAAGATCAACTCCATGGCTGTAGATAGCGCGGGCATCTTGGCGCCTTTAGGTAAGGAGCGCATCACGCGCTTCGCGTGGAAGTTTCGGACGAAGCTGTAGAAGAAGAAGTAGGCATACTCTATAAGCCATGTAGAAAGATCAGAGTATGTTCTTGGTTGAAAGAGGGTTTGTGGGAATGACGAGGTCACGCACGCATGGAGAAGGTATTGAGCATGCTTGCTCCGAATCCCTTGTAGTAGCCTCCAATGCCTTCCTCCTTCAGGATCTTCACTAGCAGACTAGTTATCGAAGGTCCAGCCCCGGCCTTTCCCTTTCCCTTTTTGTCATCGGTAGCCTGTATACGAGTCTTCACGCTATCGGGGTCGTATGAAGCGGGGTAAGGATATATGTGCACCGTATTGGTATAAGGCCACTTACGTGTCGAGAGGGTATACGACACTAGAGAATCAAAGGCTAAGCTATCTGGCACGCCACTCGACATATCGTGAATACAGAGGAGACACCCACGCATTACTGAAGACACCTCCCAATGCGCCAGCGAGAGCATGCCCGAACGATGTGAGCTGCTGCGGTGGTACTGCCTTGGACAATGACATTAGATCTATTTGTATATTAAGATGACCTTTGAGGATATCTGGCTGGGTACTGGGCGACGAGGAGGGGCAGACGAGAACGAGAGTGTACCAGTGAGAGCGCGGGCGGCATTGAAATAAATGAACGGAAGGGTTCACAGCCGGTTGACGAATACCCGAGGAGATAGATCAGCACGTGCGGATACCACAGTCTCCTACCGCAATCTCAAGCAACTGAGGTAAGGACAGAGACAGATATATAATGCGACCGTATGTATATACACAAACATATTATAGCATCCTCATCCCGCTCACAGACACTCCATCAGCGGTGTTTCCCATATCGAATGGGTCCCTCGCACTTGCGTTCTGAGCCTGCCATCCTGCTCTATAAACATCTTTGAGGCGCTGCAACTGGTTGTGCAGTTCTGCAGTCCTTGCAGCGAGCGACATGAATGTGCTGTGCTGGGCCCGCAACGTCGCCGCAATAGCTATAAGTGGGCATGGACAGAAAGCTGAGCATTCAGCATCTGGCTCTAGTGGGAGCCCCAACTGGCTTACCCTGCGGGGAGTACTGCTCGCGATCAGTGGCAGAGGTAAGCTTTCTCTCGATTTGCTGAGGGCTCAAGTTAGCGCCAAGCACCACAAACGTTCCTCGACGGAGTTGTGATCTCACCTCTACGATGACTTTGTACTGCTGTAGTCTGTCTTGTAGCTGCTTGGCCAATATCGAAAAATACCTGAGACGAGACTGAGCTCCCAAGCAACGAATAGAGTCTAGCGCAGCAGACTCACTGGAAAGGGAACTCCGCGTAAGTGATCAACGCATGACTGTTCTCTGTTGGATGTGTCCAGCCGAGGATGATGCTGCTCGCAAAGACATTGTCTTGCAAGGCTTTGCCGCACTTCAACTTGAGATCAGCGACGAAACGTTCATCCGCCTCCAAGGTAGTCGCGGTTGCATTAGCCATCTGTGCATATCGCCATCAGAACCCTGCTACGGTGAGCTGAAAATAAGAGTGACTTACAGTGCCGAGTTGACGAGCCTTGACGGCACAGCTCTCTGCATCCTTTCCTAGCGCCTTTGAGCCGAGCTCCCGACCAATATTTGTTTGCTTCTGAATCATCGAGCTATGAGTCGTCGACGCTGAGTTCAACAGTTGGTAGGCAACGAAATCGAGATGAACATACTCGATCTGCTCCATCAATCCTTTGAACTCATCAGGTAAGTCGTTAAATTTAGTGGAGCCGATGATATTCGTGCTCTGCGCATTTCTATTGAAGGCAATTTCGAATGGTGAATAACTCTTCTCGTTAGAGGTTCCGCCCAAGCAGCGTACCCCGCTGTAGGCGCACTGCTCTGTTGTTGTCCTCCGTTCGAGTTGAATACTGAGCCTGGCAGCTTAAAGCCTCCGAAAAGACCTGAGTTCTGTTGTGGTTGCGGCTGCTGCTGTTGCTGCGGTTGTTGTTGTCCTCCGCCAAAAAGTGATCCTCCAGTATTGCCGAAAAGATTTGTCACAGGTGCGGTCTGATTGGTAGCTCCGAAAAGACCGCTTTGTTGGGTGTTTTGAGCTTCATGTCATAAACATGAGTAGGAAGCAAAATGGGTTTTAAGGCGACTCTTACGTTGAGTCGTTGACGCTCCAAAAAGTCCTCCCGCTGCAGGTTGGTTAGGTTGCTGCTGTTGCGGTTGCTGTGCTGTAGAGCCAAACAGACCTCCGCCCTGTGGATTGTTTGCGTTGTTGGTGTTACCAAAGAGCGATCCGGCCGCAGGCTGTTGATTCTGATTCTGATTCTGGTTCTGGTTCCCCAACCCGAACACAGACGGCTGTTGCTGTTGAGTTGTTGCGCCAAATAGCCCTCCTGCAGAAGCCTGATTCTGTTGTTGTTGTTGTTGTTGCTGCTGCTGCTGCTGCTGTGGTTGGTTATTCAGCCCGAACCCACCAAATGACTGAGCAGGAGCTATTGTGGAAGGGAGAAGTTAAGAATATTTGACCATGTGGCAAGGCTAGCTTGACTCGCCTTGACCAGCCTGTTGTTGCTGCTGTGGCGCGAAAGAGCTAGAAAAATCATATCAACACGAGCAGTTCATTAACATCTCGTTCGGATAAGTACCTAAACATTTATGGACAGCGGAGGAAGTAGTGGTGAGGGTGGATCGTGAATCGCGTAAGTCCATAACCGCACGTGCTGCGTGTTGGGAGCCTGTTCAAAACATCCGCCACTCTTCTCTTGACACGCTGTTCACAGTCCGCAACCATATTGCGATACCCATCATGGATGACTCTCTTATGCTTAGGTTTGACCCTCTCAGCTCCTCCGATAGGTCTGCTGTGCGGACTGCAACTGGTATACCATCCGACAAGGAGAACCTTACTCCTGACCGAGTCTCATCTCCCATCTCATCCTACTTCAATCGACCATATGGCATCTTCACCCAGCCACCACCACGCAAACAACTCCCTCGAGAAAGTCTTGTAGATCTTTCTATAGCGATAGATGAGGGGTCGGGGCGGCATAGTGAAGAGGGAGCTGGTCAGTCCATATTAGGAGACCTGGTTGGTTGGAAGCGTGACAGAGTGGGCAGGTTGGCGGTCAGGGAACCGTTCCAAGGCAGGAATCCTCTGAGTACATGGCTAGATGGAGTTGGAGAAGAAGGGGAAGAGCTCGATGATTGCGGCGTGTCGTTACAGCCGCGGATAAAGACGCCGGTAAAGGTAACGCACTCCAGTTGGGTCTTCTCTCCCGAATGTGGCCGGACGCCCGCAACTGCTGTGCGAGTGGGTACCAGCAATTCCCGGTGGCCAACTACCGACTCGCCCGCCACCGTCAAGCCAGGCAGGATTCTGCAACGTCCTATCCCAATCCCAGCGTCCATCCCACTTCCCCAGTCTCCTGAACGACCCGCCACGATCAATTACGCAGACTCTCCTCCGCTAAGTCCTGAGGAGAATGATGAAGACGACACAATTCGCCTGATGCCTCCGAATCGTTCCCCCAACCCTTTCGCGTGTCTGCGTACATGGCCAGCACTCTCCCCTATTCCTTCACCTCATCGTATCCCGCTTCCCCTGGACGGAGACGACGTATCTCTGTTTGAGACTCCAGATCCTTCAAGGACGAGCAACTGGGACTCGGTTTTCTCACAGGACGAGTCGATTGACGGAATCCCTTGCCTGCAGATCTCTCCAATATCCTCACCTATTTCCTCTCCTCATCGGATTCCCCTTCCCCCTGATGTCGAAGAGCGAGTAATCTTCGAAAGCCCACCTCGGCCAAAGCCAAGGATATCGTCGCCTCGCATGATCCCGCTGCCCCGAGAAGATGAAGAATCTCCATTTGAAACTCCACTTCGTTCAAAAGCAAGTCCTGAGGAGTCAGTCTCATATGTTGATCAAGCTGTTGGTGCACAACCCAGTCTCCGGCCGCCTGTAGCAATGATGTCCGCCTCGTCACCTCACCAGATCCCTCTCCCTCTGGAAAGCGAAGAGTCTCTCCTGGAAACTCCAGACCCTTCCAGGACACGGGATTCGGAACAGATATCGAACCAGAGACTCGATCTGCTGCTGCTGCGCGTTCCGCGTAGTACTCCTAATCGTTTATCTCTAAACATTGGTGATCTAATCCATGAAGGGGCCAGCTTTGACCTCATTCACGATGAGATGATCATTCCAGAAAATGATTCCATAGTTGGGGACGAAGATGGCAATATATTCTTCTCTAAAAAGTGAGTTGGAAGAACTTTGGGGCTTGAAGTCAGAAAGAACAGGCGTGCTGATATTGCAACCCAGGACCCCCAATGTGTTCACTGGCATGCATTTGACAAACACAAAAGAACCAGCAATCCCAGAGTCGTATGTTTAGGATTCAAACTTCTTGCGGCTTGTACTATCTGACGCTGTAATGCTCTTATAGCGAAGAGCCGGTAGAACTAGTCCTCGAGCAGCCCAGAGCTGAACCCGAGCCAGAGCAAGCTGTTTCCAGGGTCCAAAACGTATCACCTCCTTATGCTGTCAGCTCGATACTAGATGAACCGCCTTCACCGATCATCGAGGTTCGGGACAAAGTTCAGCAACCCGAGGCGTCTTCATCGACCTTACCATCTCCCCAGCGCTCGCAAACTACCCGCGCGGCACCAGTTGGACGTCCGATGTTACTCAGGCGTCGTGAAAGCTCACTCGCACTGCCGAAACCCGTCCAACCAGCTCACGCGAAACTAGTGGCCGGTAGACTGAAACCGTCCAGGTCGGCAGACGAAGAAAAGTCAGGTCAGAGGAGGATGTCTGTGGTCGGGCAGAGACTACCGATGGTGCCACAAAGTCGTCTCCATGCAGGTACTGCGTCCTCAGTTGCAAAAGGGAAGGAGGAAACTCGTGAAGAGAGACTTCGTCGGCTGCTAGCTGAACCGCGTATCAGTACCGCGGGTACTGCGCCTCCAAGGGTGAACTCCCTAAGAACGACGGCAATGTCACATAAGCCTCGGCCCTCGATCTCCACCTCTATTGTCGGAACCGGTCTGAAGGAGAGTTCAGGAGATCTTGCCTCAAGGACCGGAGCTAGTTCTTCCCGGACGATACCTTCATCCCTACCGAGCTCTAGGACCGGAGGTCACTCTCGAGCCACCAGCGCGGCTTCATTGGCAGCAGCCAGGGCAGCCATTCAACACCCCGCGCCATCGACAACCGCAGCGATCAAACCTACGCACGCATCTCACCGCTCGGTCTCGTCGATTTCGAGCATGCGTTTAGGTGGTGGCGCTGCTTCGGGGGAAACGGCGGCTAGCGTACCTCAGTCAACATATGCAACAGCACCAGCGGCCTCTGCTAGGTCGAGACCTGCGACTGTGCTCGGCATGGCGTCGAGTCGAGTCAGTGGCTCATCGTCGTCACTGTCGTCCATGACGTCTCGACTACCTGCAACCTTACGTCCAGCCTCTCGTGCGGGGATTACCAACTCGAGAACGCGGGGTACGGGTCTGCTTTGAGTTTGAGATGGAGAGGCGCGGGGTTTGGAGCGTTTTGCATTTTTGAAAATCTACATGCTTCTGCCTTCTTTTTCTTACCATTGATGTTCCCGTGTGTAGCTACTCGTCGGCGTTTGCTCTCGATAACAAAACAATCTTATTTAAGTTCTTTTTCGGGCGGCTCTCGCTCGATCAACATCGATGATTCGACGCGACGATCCTATCACGTGCATGTGAAGCACCATTCACATCTCCACTCATTCTTGAATGCAACTTTGGTTTCGCCATCTATCCCGTTCAAGAATCTCTACAACTCATTTGAATTCCCCCGCGTCTTCTTCCTGGAAAACAATGGCGACAAGCTTCCCACAAGCATCCGCTGAAAGGGTGGGAGAACTGAAAGAGTCACTGGAGAGCATCCAGAATAGACTGGCGGAGGCGGTGAGGTGCCCGCATCAGTTGATCAACAGACGCGAAAGTACTCCATTGATTGACGTGATTACGCAAGGTCCACAGGCAGCCTCACATAAACAAGTGGGGCAAGGAGAAGAAACACTACCGCGATTGGTGGCGGTGTCAAAGCTGAAGCCCGCGGAGGACATAATGGCGTGTTATGAATTAGGACAGCGTGATTTTGGCGAGAACTATGCCGGGGAGCTCACCGAGAAGGCTGAAAAGGTAAGTTCGACGTCAACCTCTCATTTTGACGGCGTGTGAGCTTTATTAGGGTTGAATTCTAAATACATCTCGCTTCCTTGCTTTACGCAGCTCCCAAAGGACATACGATGGCATTTCATTGGTGGACTGCAGTCAAACAAGTGTAAACCACTAGCCGGTATGTGGTACTATTCTACACGCATGTTTTACACAGATTTTTGGAGCTAATTGTGTGTTCTTTAATCGATTAGCCATTCCCAACATTTGGGCGGTTCAGACCGTTGACAGCATCAAGAAGGCGACGGCGCTGAATAAGTCGCTTCCAGAGGACCGAACGGACCCACTCCACATCTACCTCCAAGTCAATACATCTGGCGAAGATAGCAAGTCAGGAGTGGCACCCCTTACTCATTCATCACCCAGCTCATCAAAAGAACTCGAAGAGCTCGCCACACACGTCATCAATGAGTGTCCGCGGCTGAAGCTCCTGGGATTGATGACCATCGGATCTTTCGAAGCCTCGACGGAAGCTGGTGCGGAGAATCCCGACTTCCGCTTGCTGATTGAGAGCAAAGAGGTACTGGAAGAGAGACTTGGCGTTGCTGGCGGTGATCACTGGGGAGTGGGAGGCAAGTTGGAGTTGAGCATGGGGATGTCAGCGGACTTTGAACAGGCCATCAAAGCTGGGAGCGGGAGTGTGAGGGTTGGGACAGGTATCTTTGGCTCGCGGCCGCCGAGGGGATGAGTGCGACGCTATAGCGATGTTTGTTATACTACCCACAAATGGGTCGACTTGGTCGCACATGTGACAACCAAGAAGACATGTATCGCCGGGCTTCTGGTGTCGCTTTCCGGCAATCCAAGGCTGTCTGTCGAACGGCCTTGTCAGACAGAAACCGCGGGAGTGCTGTTTGTTGTGTTGTGAGGACGGGTTTCGGGGACTGAATGACTCCCGTACCGTTCCCTTCGCTCATTGCACGGCCTCTGCTGAAACATGCCACGGACATGCAGTCTTGGTGATCGATCCGTGTCAGCGAGAGAGACGGAACGGTTGGTTGTTGTGACCCGGGCCGGCAACTGAGATACCACACCTTTTTCGGATCTAGTCGGGGCACCCACAACGCTGTAGCCTTGCCCTTCTCTCGCGTTTCTCTCTCACTCGCTCTCCGTCTCATGCCATGGCCTTGAGGTCCGGTCTACTCCGGACAAAGGGGCGTTGCAGGGTGAGTTGCCTCGCCGCGGCGATACGTCGAACTGCACTACGCTGCAAGCGAACAAAGGATCAGCCTCCCACACACCTCTTCAAACCACGCACAATGAATACCTGCGTTCTTTTGCCCCTGACCGCCCTACCGATTAGGTTATCGGAAGGACAAGCCCTGTCCTTTCGCCTTTGATCTGCAATTACCTTATCATCACTCATCGCAAAAACAAAAAACAAAAAAAGGAGGAAGGGAAGCTTAACCGCCGCCTGGGCGACTTCGGCAATAGTTTCGATTGTGCAACAAGCGTTTCACCCGCTTTCGTCACGGTTCTCTCTCTTATCGCTAGCGGCTCCTTAGCGCCGGATACGGGGTTAAAGGCGAAACCTGATCTCGCATATACTACCGCGTGAGCGCGACCGTGTCTTGCTTCGTACCTTTTTGGGTCGCTTCGGTTCTTTACCTCTTTTAGGCCCATCACGTTTTTTCATATAAAGACCACACTCGTATTCTTCTGGAGGCGTTGCCACCTCGTGCTCCATCGTCTCCCCTTCTTTCGCCTTTCCACTCCTCACTCCTCTTGCCGAGTCCGTATATATCTATTCACCCACTCCATCGACAATTTACCACTCCTCTTCGGCAGATCTTTGGTCATCGGTCCAATCATCCAGCTATTCTACTGCGCCCTACTCTGTTGACTCAGAGAACTAATATAACCTTGGACAACACCTTCACTCGCCCTTACCAACCCCCAATCCAATCACTCCAACATGTCTGGCATGTTCTATTACTCTTCCAAGGTCTCGAAGCGCAGCAGGCCTGTCACCATTGTGCGTTGCAACAACACTTATCACAACCCCGAGACCGTCGCTGACATGCCTTTCTTCATTTAGCGGGCACCCATCCCTCGTCCCATCTTCGAAAACGGACCGAGTCTCATACGCACTGCATCATCTTACTTCCCAAGGGTGCCCTCACCAGTGTCAAGGTCTTCATCGCCTGACAGCAACACCAGCAGGAAGAGTCGCTTCGGGTAAGACGCGCCCCCCATTTGCTACGCATCCTCGCTTAAAAGCTTTGCGCTAACCAACCACCAAACCACCCCCTTTACAGTTGCTCATTCCGATACAAGTGTGGTATTTGTGGCTGCGGATACCATGAGCACAACTCATATGTTGCGCATGTGAGGGAGCAGTGAGTGCATCTCTGAAACACTCTCCTAAGCCACATATCACGTTTTCTAAACCGTATGGTTCCCCGCTTTCGCAGTGCCTCATCCCCCGAGTACGACCCCAAGGTCACTCACCGCTCAAGGTTCCTATGAGGCAGTGTTCCCTCCCTCGGGCATCGCTTTTTTCGGTCATCGTCTTTTGGTCACCGCGGTCCATCTCTACCAGTATTATCTTGCTACCCCGCATCCGCATGGCCAATTCTATCGTCACGTTATTGACGACGGCCATATGGATAAAATCGTCTGCTCCTTATCCCTTGCTACTACCCTATCCATCGCCCTAGTCAGTCCTGGAAACTCGCCGTTTTTTTACCAGGGCCCAACTTGTAATCGAGTCACAACTCATACACACCTTGTTCATTTTTTTCTTGTCCAAAATACCCAACATGCTATGTTGCACTGCCTTCTCGCCCGGCGTTTCATGTAAAACGGGCGCTATGTACACCCCACCCCCACTCAGGCCATTTTATTGCTCTACCACACATGGGACCATATATCAGACCACTCCTCGGTCTTTTTGCTGTTATTGATGTATACTTAGTTGGCCTGATTTGAACAATTCAAATTATACTGTATTTCTAAAATCTGTTTATTTTCAAGTCGGTCTTGAATGTACATCTCAGCGCACACGACGGTCCACCTGGCCTTGGAAAACGCGGTTGCCCTAAGGCTGTTCGGCATTGTACTCCCTGACCACCTCCGCTAACCTACGTAACGCCTCATCCACATCATCCAGTGCGATCGTGCTGAAGGATGCACGCACGTATGCGGACGTTCGCCCGTTCGGGAAGAAAGACGTGCCCGGGATGGCAAGCACACCCTTTGCGACCGCACGTTGCGCGATCAAGGCGTTGGAATCCCCCTCTTCCGAGCCGTTGCTGGACCTCAGATTCAGCTTGAACCTGTACCCGTCACATTAGAAGTTAAAAGGGTGCAAGGTGATCAGCATATATATGCTGATATATGCTTATATATTGTGGGAGCTCTGGAGGTCTCTTGTTTTTCAAGACATCGGAGATACGCACCAAACGAACATTCCGGCCTCGGGAGTGGCCCATTCCGCCAAGCCATCTCCGAAGTGCCGCCTCATCGCTTTCTCGAAAACATCCCGCCTCTCGCGATAATATTGGGAGACGCCCTGGGTGTGGCGTTCGAAACCGTCGTAACCTAGGGTCTCTAGGAGCGCGAAACCAATGGCTTGGGTTGTCGAGGAGACCTGTAGGTTGGCGCTACTGGTGTGCAGCATTATGGCATCGATGATTGGTTCTGGCCCGCAGACGAAGCCAAGGCGCATACCTTGGAGAAAATCCAGTCAATTTAGCGACCAGGTTCAAAAGGCCAATGAGTAATCAAGGAATGCACCAGCAGAAAGGATCTTTGACAAACTGTCGAACCGCAAGACATGTCCCACAGGTTCACTTGGATCTTGGGCCTCTAAATGAAAGTAACTCGCAGGTCTCTCCGCGTCACCGTAGTACAAATAGAAGTACGGGTCGTCTGTGTACGGCAAATTATGTCCAGTTTTGATGAACAGAAGTACCCTAAGATCACAATGGGATTTTCCTTACCTTCTAAGATTAAGAAGTCGTACTTTCGTGCGAGTGCTAATAGTTCTACACGGCGCTCAAGCGTCGCCGTCGTGCCGGTGGGATTGCATCCATATGGGACCGTGTACATCGTTCGAGGTATCGGCTTCCCCACGGGCCAGTCCTCGAGCATCGTCCGCAAATCAGAAGACCGGACACCGTGTGCGTCAGTGGGAATCTCTGCCAAAGTAAAAGGTGTTGTGCGTTGTCAGGGACGGAATTGAAAGTGCTCTTTGCACTCTAACCGATCATTTCAGCATGCAAGGAGTGTAGGATGGGCAGGACCCCACTAAAGTGTCCCAGAGTTACAGAAAATGCAAATCAACTATCTCGAATCTCTAGAATGATTAGACCGAAAGCTCACGAGTAAACGGGCGCCTCGACAAATATTGAGTCCCCTGGATTTAAAAGGACGTGAAAAGCCTGTTGCCCGTAATAAAAGGGTGAGCTACGACCCAGACAGTGGAATTCGGGGGCCTTCAATAAGCTGACCTTGTACAATAGGTCCTGTGACCCGGACCCAATCGATACGCTCCACCCTTCGCCCTTTGGACTCCGTCCATGAAACCGCTCCTGCAATCTCTCCACCCACCCTACGAAGCTCGGGATCCCCCTGGTCGCGGAGTACTGGAGCGCCTCATCGAGAGCTTCCCCTGATACTGACACAGGGATGTCAGACACAGGGTGTTCTGTGGTGGATTCTGGGGAGCGGACGGTGAAGGAGAGGGAGGTGATGGGGAATGTCTGAGGTGCGGGTTTGCCAGCAAGGAGCGAGAGCATATTAGGGAGTAGTTCGAGCGGGAAGAGTCCACGGATGCCATTGGGAGTTCTTTCTCTGGCTAAGGTGGATAGGTACGGTGTGTAGAACTCCTTTGGGAGGTAGTTCCTAGGAGATGACGACACGACTCCGTTGATCTTCGTGGCGTGGACGGATTCAGCTTCGACAGTTACAATAGGGATCCCATTTGAGTGCGAGACAGCCTAGCAATGTAGCCAAATACGGTCAATCTCTGCGTGCTTGCCGAAGAGTTTTTCTCGCTCACTGTGTGTGAGGTTGTCATCGCAAATAGGCGGATGAGAAGGTCAGTGTGAGCGACTTGTTAAAAGGAGCAGAGGGAACGGTGGAAGATAATAGTTTGACTGCGTCTCAATTTAACTTAATCGTTGATACGTCCTGGATAAATCAATCCAAGAGTCACTGGGTTTTCGGATCTTTCGGCTTGACCCGTATTCCGTCAGGGCAACCAAGCTCCGTACATAATACCGTATCGGCTCAGTGCCAAAGCGCACTTGATTGTAGAGGAGCGACAATATCTGCTTAAGAAACACGATCCTCGGAGCAGAAAAGATGGCATTTCGAGTAACATGGAGCTGTACTACCCTCGTAACCGAAGTAAACAAGACCTAGTGTTCTAATTTGTAGCTCAGATTTCACATCATGGCGACAACCTTCTCTGATGTCTCCCACAAGTCCTTCGCCGCAACTGGGTCTTTCGCCTCAGCGCTGGGCTGCGAGATCTTGCCAAACGGGACCAAATATGCTCCACCATATCCCTTCTTGTCGGCCCGAATAAGAGTTGACGTAGAGGCGAAAAGGCTGTTATACGAGCCTTTGTCTGGAGTCAGCAGAGGGCTGACAACAAACACCGTCTTGAGTATCAATCGACCGAGCCAGAAGTTGGTCATGGATGTCCGCATTCCGTCTTAGAATAGGACCTTGTTAGTAAAATCACTGATTCTTCGTATCTTGGAACGCAAAGCTCACCGGTGGCGACCTCTCCTGGATGAATCGCGATAGACAGAGCATTGATGCCGTGTTCATC
Source organism: Tulasnella sp. 332 (assembly GCA_019632285.1). NCBI lineage: Eukaryota > Fungi > Basidiomycota > Agaricomycetes > Cantharellales > Tulasnellaceae > Tulasnella > Tulasnella sp. 332. The sequence goes on along the minus strand of WSTV01000027.1, from coordinate 111,546 downwards.
AAACAAGCGCTGCAACTCCTTCGCGAAGAGAAGGTTGGCCAATTTCGTCGTGCCTATAAAGATGATGATCCATTACAGAGCTTTTGTAAGTTTTGGAGCCGAAAAAAAGACCTTTGCAAAAGCATGTTGTTCATCCTTACCGTATGCCGCGTTGTTGTGGATGAATCCCTCGGACTTGAAGTTCCAACCCTCGGCTGTCTTCCAGTCCACCTTGAGTGTAGCGGTCTTGTGTGCAACTGAAGATAACTAGAGAGGAAGACAAGTGTCAAGTTTTGATTACAGGCTGTTCCAAATATACCAGCGGTCCATACCGTGACAACGCGAACGTCCGACTCAGGCTCAGCCGCCGCCGCCGAGATCAGAGGCAACAAATTCGTGGTCAGCGTGAAGGGACCCAGATGACTGTGATAACGATTGGTGAGTAAGATCCGACACTGGGGAGTCGCGTCCAGGCTCACTTGGTCGACATCAACAAGCTGACAGGGATCGCCCCCTCGACTGGCTGGAAATTATCCGGATGATTTCCTCTGAATTGTGAATCGAGGTCAAATATCCGCCATAGAGTAGAATATCACTTGCTCTCCACTCACATCCCGGCGTTGTTGACTGCGAGTTGTAGGGAAGCCAAAGGTAAGGGATTAGAGCTCTGATCACTGATACACTTGAGAGATCCACTCACTAAGAATATCCAGGCGCCCCTCGCGCTTGATCAGTTCCTCTGCGCCACGCTTTGTAGACGCTGGAGTTGAGAGATCGAGTGGTAGCCATTGAACCTGCCCTGTTTCTCCTTCCAAAAAGCCATCGGCCTTAAGTTGTGCAATGGCTGCAGTGGCACGACTCTCGTTCCTTGCGCCCATATACACCTTCATTTGTAGAAGCCCGGGTAAGAATTAGGAATGTTATGATGGATTTGGATGCCATTGATGCGCACCTTGGCTCCGTGTTGAGCGAGGTGAGCGACCGTGTAGTAGCCTATGCCGGTGTTTCCACCCGTAACCAAGGCCACTTTCCCGCTGAGGTCGGGTATGTCGGTGGTGGGATCGTACTGGGGAGAAGAGGCGTTGGCACCCATGTTTGAACGATGTTGAGATGAGTTGATGGAAAGTCGTGTCTAAGTGACGAAGTCTTTATCGTCGATGGGAAGTGAGTGCTGTAGTTCGGCGGCGCAGTTTGATTGGCGGCCAAGTCAAGGCAACACGGCGGGCACAGTCTGTTGTCAAGGTGGTCTGCGGCAGAGTCAGAGAGTGGGTTGTTGGTGAAGACGTTAAATGCAATGTTACAATCTGAACGGTACCTGCGAGCAGTGTTAAGGTATTTGCGGCGCAGTGACAAAGTTCCTGGCTGGAGGCTTCACTCCTGGTGGCCTTTATCTTGGCGGCTGACGCACAGTGTGAGGAGAGTATACAGCAAGAAAGCTGAGCGGTCAATTCACTCTGAGTGCCAAGGATGCTGATCAAGTGAGACTAGTCCACTTTAGAGCCAGGCGATGGTTGGTGAACACACATGGTTTCTTGGGTGGAGTAGTTCCCTAACATTGCAGACGTAGGGTTGTGGTCAGAGAGCTTGCCACCGGTCTTCGGAGCATCGCATAGAGGAATAGTACAATAATCACTACTCATGGTGTACAGTATCAGGTTAGAAGTCGACGATCATAGTAAATGACACCTATCATCTGGGGTCGGGTAAGCTGGAAACCTGGCCTCATTCCTCTGATCAGCAAGTACTTCACCAGCACCTTACTCATCCAAATAAATCGCTCCCGCTTCAAGCGTTTCTCAAGCATTATATCTCTCCCAGACCCCGCCCTCCTCCAGTATCCGGGCGGACCAGCTGTTCGACGGAGTTATGGTTTAGCATTTGTACATGCTTGTCTCGGGTAAATAGTCGGCAGAATTCCAAGATTTTGAACATTCTATTTAACAAGAAATAGTGGTGTGAAAACCAACAGGGTGATAGCGGGATCAAGGCAAGTTGGAGACAGACTCTATAGGAGTGAAACGATGGTGGGACATAATACAACTCGCCAGCCGGATGACGACAACCATCGAGATCAAGTCCTCGACTTAGCACTAATAACTCTTTCACTCTCCATGCTCCTCGCACGAGCCCCAGGTTCCCCTTTTCTCTTCACCTCCAGAAACTCTTCCTCCTCCTCATCCTCGGCGTCATCTCCCTCTTCTTCAATATTATCATGGTAACCCTCTGAGAAGCTTGTTCTTGAGCCACCACCGGCAATGCTACCTGTAGCAGGGAAGGACTGGGTGGCGAGCGGACTGGGACTGGAAGTCGTTGCATGAAATGATCCTGCTCCGCCGCTAGAGCCGAAAGGTAGAAGTTCGAGGCTCAAATTTGACGACCTCTGTCGTACAGGATATGGATGTTGAAGTTGGAGCTGCGAGTGCATGGAATTCGAGTGGTGCATCTGAGATTGTGAGTGCGACGATGGGCTGGAGTAAGAGTAAGCCATAGATGGCGAGCTACCGCCATGATGGTGATGAGATGACCCAAGGCCGAGCGGTGAGTGACTTCCGGGTGACGAAGCAGTCGAAGAGCTCGGCCCGGCTGCGGTTGGGCTAGTGCCATACCCACCGCCGCCAGACAGTGAGTGTTGAGGTGGACGAGATGGTGGCTGTTGAGGGTATAACGGCTCCCATCCCAATCCGCGATTTCTGATGGGGAATCCACCCGAGCCTAACATCGTCGTTGCATTCGGCTCCCCGACCACTCCGCCGTCAGCCCCATCCTCCTCTTCATCCGAATCGTCTGAAAAGCTGAAGCTGATCCTCGTGCCTGACCTGACACTATCCATCTCGTCGTTGTCCGTATCATGATAGCCACCTCTGCTACGGACGGACCTCACCCCGGCACTGACACCGCCATAATACGCTACAGGACTCAGGCTGGCGGTACTCATCGCTCCAATACTGCTATCGTCCGTGAACACCTCCGTGCTCGGTCGATAACGTAGTGCGGATGCGGAAGATGCAGCTAAGATGCTGAGACTGCTGCTGCCTCTGTCGCTCACACTCTCCAGCGCGCTCACAGAGCGTCTGGTCGCGGGTGGCCTATGCTTCCCTTCTCCGAGTGACGTGGGTGATTTCTGAGTCTCAGGGGGGATGAGTGGTGTCAAGGGCTGAGCCGCATTGCCAACAACACCTTTCCGCCTTCGGCTGGAGCCCCATCGCCTCAACCATCCACCCTTTGGTGTTGCAGGGGGCTGATCCCCTCGCACCGTGTCTCGCCCCTTCTGTGCCGATCTACCCATCATTTTACTCCGGCCTAGGTCCACGGACCCTGACGCCGAAGCGGCACTTGCGCTTGTTGTGCTCGACGTGACCGCCGTATCGACAGATTCCATCGATGGCTTTGGCCTTCCCATCATGGAGCCAGACCCAGGAGGTGAGCTCAGTTTACCAAACGGCACCCTGCCTCCGCTAGTCCCCGTCGGACTTTCGGCGCTCCCCGACATGGATGACGATCTCCGGAACACATTGCCAGACGGCGGTGCGAGCAACACAGTAGCAGACGCCCTGCGTGCTCTGGGAGTTCGTGTCGGCACGTCCGTTGCACTAGTCGTGTTTCCGCCATCAGTGTGTTCCCCACCGCCGCCAGCCCTCCGTGGGAAGTAGCTACCGTCCTCCTCATCGTCCCCTCCAATGACGAGGTTGTTCCCTGCGACAGGGGAACCTGATCTCGGTGTCCTCAAGCTCGATGATTCCCGGAATTCATTTCCCTTGGGCGTCCCACCAGCTGAAGAAGATTGGCCGAACCTGCTCCAGAGACCCACCGGGCTCCTCCGTGGTTGCGAAGCAGAAGGAGATGAGGGGCTCGAATATCCGCCGGGGCCCGATGTTTGGAGGATGGATAGAGGCATGGAGGCGCGATGGCCCCTCTTGGCGCCTGCGGGTGTCGAGGTCCGACCTGGAGGTGCTGACACTGTGCCCGAACCGGGGCCAGGAAAGTTGGATAGACTGGGCATCGTCGGCGTCTGTTCCTCCTCTCCACGACCACTACGCTTCCTCGACTGATCCCTCTTCTGCTCTCCACCTTGGTCATTAACGCTTCCTGTACTTTTGCTCCTGCTCCTCCCGATACCCAAGCCAAGCCCGCCTAGCAAGCCACCTAGCGCACCCTTGGTCTTCTCCTTGATTTTCGTGATCACCCTTTTGAACCGCGCTCGCTTGAATAGAGCGGCATCGTTGACGTCCGAGTCTTGTATGACGACCATCTCTTCTCGTCTAGGATCGTTTTCAGTGAGCCATTGGGAGGGGTTGGAAAGGCCGCGGAGAACCCAGGGCATCCGCTAGATAATTCTGTCAACGTCATTGTATTTTCTTTTTAAGATTGGCAAGGGACTCGTACCTTTAGATCATGCAGAGATATCCGCTTGTTTGGGTCCTTCTCAAGGAGCCGCTCGAGGAGCTCAATCACCTCAAATCCTTCATCCAAGTCTTCCTCATCGTCTCCATCCTCATCCTCAAGTACCCCTTCATTATAACCTTCCTGCTTATTCCGACTCCCAACAAGGCTCCTTCGTCCGTCACTCTTGTCACTCTCACTCGCCGCTCCAGTTCTTCTCGTCGGTTTCATAGTTTCTCGCCTCCTTCGTTTCCTTCCATCCCTCCCGCCTGTCCTCCTGCCCTCTCTTCCCATACGTTCCGGTACCTCAAAATCTTCCGTTGGGATGATCTTGTATAGCATGAACTCCGTAGGAGCGTTGAATGGCGGACGACCAAAGAGGAGGCAATAGAGCGTGACGCCCAGCGCCCACACGTCGATGGCTGCTGTGATCGGCGGAGGTTCTTTGGTGGCGGTGGAGAGGGCAGACGAAGAAGTGGGTTGTGTGGACGTTTGGCGCTGGGATGCGCTAGATTGTTGGCGCGTTGGTAGTGGACGAGAGGATGAAGAGGCGGAAGAGGGAGCGCGGATGGTGGACGGTCCCTCGCCAGCAGCCGTAGCTTTGTATGTGTGCCTGGACGAACCAGATAGCGAGCGATGCGGCTGCGTTTCTGTCGATAATGTCGATGAGGGTGCGGGTAACGGCATGCTCGAAGGTGTCACAGACGGCAGAGTTGACGTAGCTAGAGTCTTCTGCTCGTCGCCGCCGCCGCCAAACATACCAGGTTTCGAGGTGGTCATTTGCAGGCCAAAACTCGCCGCCAACCCGCTCAAGTCACCCTGGTGACACAACTCTGGCGCAAAGAAGGCGGGGCTTCCCGCAGTCTTGGCAAGATCGCTTTCATCCATCAGTATATCCTCGACATCCGTCCCACCGCCCGGCCCGAACCTCCCGAAATCATCTCCTTCTCCGTTGCGGACGGGCGTTCTACGTGGGGACGGAGACGAGGTTCGAATCGTCCTGGAGGGAAGGCTCGGCGACTCTGTGCTTGTCGTGGCAGATGCCAATCGAAGGGCGTAGGAGAAGTGAGATACACCGAAGTCGGAGATTTTAACGGTACCGTCAGATTTGAGGAGCAGGTTGGCAGGTTTGATGTCGCGATGGATGATGCCTTGGTAGTGGACTGGAGGGAAGCGTGAATCAGAGTCCGTTTATAAATAGAGACCATACGTTGAAATGCCATAGAGCTTACGATACTCCAAACCCAATATCACTTGCCGGAAGATATTGCGGATCTGCTCGACAGTGAGGAGAGGAAGATCATCTGGTGGACCCGTACGCCATTTGACTTCTCCTCCTTGCATATACTCCAAAACTGAGCACAATACGAGCGAATCAGCTTTCATATTCGAGTCGAATACCTCTCAGCTTGAGCTCACTGAGGAATATGCGCTTGTTGTGCGGATCGTCAATAACCTCCTTCAGCTGCACGACATTCGGATGGTGACACTTCTTCATGATCGCGATTTCCCTACGAATCTTATCTTCGGTCGTCCTCATCGCTGCATTCGTGGACACAGCTCCTGTCAGACCGGCCCTGGCGTGTGGCCTTCGAGGAGCTTGCATGCCGAGGCGCTTATGTTTGGGCACGCGCTCGACGATCTTGATAGCCTGGATGCGCCGACGTCGATAACAACGCCCTCCGTTACATTAGCGCCTCCTTAGACTATAGAGGTCATGAGCATAGCTGAAAGCAGGCCTACTCACCACCAACTCACCGGTCAACGAGTCGATGCCCCGCCTGACGGTGCCGTGCATGCCCTTGCCCAGTGTCTCCATCACAATGTACTGGTTCATCATCTTCTTGCCAGACCGATCATGAGTATGCTTGACTGCATGATGCGTCTCGACTACCCCATGGATATTGATATTGCTAGAAGGTGGATGCTGCTGCTGAGGGGTCGATGGATATGTATGTGGGGGTTGAGGCGATGGTACCGGTCTGGGTGCAGGTGATGATCGGACGTTCATAACTATCCGTTGAGGATCTATACATGTACTGTACAAGAGGACTGAGGTGAAAAGGCGGATGGAAGGAGAGGAGCCAGTCGGGAATGGAATTTGGTTATATACGAGGAGGCGAGAGTGAAGGGGCTCAGAATCTAAGCCTTCGGTTCCTTCAACCCGGCGTCCTAAAGCCCCCCAACGCGTTCGGCTTCAACCAATCACGGCTAGTGCCTTTGATTGAGGCTGCACAAGGAGGCGCGTGTCAATCGATCAAGCGCGATGATCTACCTTGCACTGTGCACCCAGTCTCGTGCGGTTCGAAGCATTCGCGCCCGTTATGAATGAAATGAGCCGCATCACCTCTCGCGCCTTCGACAGGCAAGCCCGGTAACTCACTGCGACTGTGAGACGATAGCTTCAGGCCTACTCTTCCTCACTGCTACGAGGATGTGCCGTAATGCGTGGTTGGAACTGCGACGCGACAACGCACCATCGGTCCATCCATCACCGCCGATCAGATTTCAATGTATCGTCGCGTCGGATACCTTTACGTCGGGGTGCCGCAAGACCCTCTCCCGCAAGAAACCCTTTATACAGAAAGGGTGTGCACAAACAATTCCTACCTTATTCGGCAAGTTGCGTATGGAGTCGTCTATGAAAATGTCCTTGGATTGTTCAGAGAACACATGGGGCTTTAACGTATGTACTTGTCCTGTTGAAGATGGCCCTGGCTCATCCCAACAGCGGTTGTCTCTCCCCATCTTGATTTCCTGCAGCCACAACGTCTGCCTTGTCATTGTCCCCTCGTCTCCTGAACAGCCCTATCACGTTCTTCCCTGCCCCTTCGATTCCATGTACAACCCCTCCAATCGCTCGATCCCGGACTTGCCAGACCCACGCCTCGTCCTACCACACCGACAATGTAGCGGAATACGTCAGAATACCGATAAGTGAATCAGGCGAGGGTTGTGAGAGTTGGACTGACCGAGTCGATTCGGTCCAGCCTCAGCCGGCCTTCCCCGTCGACGATGACGAGAAGGGCAAGGACCGTGGCAACGATGGCTGCGAGTGCAGTTGACGCGTTGATCATGAACATGATGATCACTAGGTGTCAATTAGTCCTCGAGTCAGTGACTGCATAAGACGTCCCAAACTAACGGCGTACTTTGTAACTTAGCCGCCTGCTCCAGCGAGCTCCCACCCAACAAGGCACCGGTCATCATTCCGGGAATGCTGATCAGCTGAGAACATGGACCAAAGGGTCAAGTTTGTTAGCATGTTATATTCGCATCTTACTCAAGTAATGGCCTTTACTCACCCCAATAACGCTCATTTGATTGATCGTTGGCAACAATGCCAGTCTAAGAGCCTCCGTAGCGATGGGCTTGCACGCCTCGAATCGGGATGCGCCGAACGATAGGTATGTCTCCACCTTATCTTTGTTCTCCCTGGAAAGTGTACGTTTGAGGGGTAAGCATTCTTCCTGGATAGCATGTCAGGCCACGAAACGGATACGTACACCACTTCCTTCAACACAGAGCTGAGGGCCACGACCATTCCAGAGATCGTGCCTCCACAAAGCATACCGAGAATGGGAACTGTTCGAACCAAACCATGCGAGAAGAACGCGTGTCAGAGGTGGGACACAGTACGTAAAAAGCAAAGCGAGACGAGGGCGATGGCAAGGAAGCCAATCAAATGGGTGAAATTGATCAGTGAACCAAAGGAGTAATGAGAGGCCGGGGTGAAATGAGAGAAGGGCGGTGGAGAGAGGCGCCTCGAGGTCCGTGCATGTCGCAGAAACGCAGAACAAAAGTACATTCTTTCAAGTACTCAAACGGCCTAGTCTCCCTGAAGTTCATTTTCACATAATGAGATGAACATTGGTTGTCCGAGGGATGACGCACCATCCCGAAGGCCAGACTTTTGTGTTTGTGCCTTGCCTTCGCTTCTCTTCTCAGAGCACACGCAAGAAAGGTGCCCGTGCACGAAAGGGGTTCGCGAACGAAAAGGGAAGGACGAGCCAGAGAGAAATATCAAGGACTCAACTGTAGTTTGCGGGTGTCCAGAACGGTTGCTGGCTCATAGCGAACCTACTCCCGATGATCGAGACTGGGATCGTCGAACCGGCCATGGAAAGCAATACCGATGGGAACTGCCGAAAGGATTTCAACTATACTTGTCATAGATGCACGGTGATGATCATGACCTACCATATAGGAGAACCTCCGTTTACTCTTCACCAACACTAACCACAGAAAACGCGTTGTCAACATGTTCAAGGCCACCAACCACCCAAAGCAATACCTGGTCACTCACCAGCTTCCAACGTCCCCAACAAGTTGAATAGTATGGCTATACCCGCTACGGCCCATATACCCCCGCTAAATACGGGTCCCAGAATCAACGTCAATAGGAACAGTTGCACGACGCATCGCACTGCGGCCACACTCAATGAGACAGGGATGTCCTTCTCGAGTCCTAGGAAAGCCGAGAAGACAACGTTGAAGAGTATAAATGTGCCTCCAATGGCGACATTGGTCCATGTAAGGTGTGGGGAGCTGCCGCCGGTATCCATGGATTCTGTTAGGTTGCAGGAACGCTTTCCGTCCAAGTTTGCTCTTGTTTGCGACTCAGAAAATGATGTCTCTCTTTCGACATTTGCTGACACAACGAGACCGTTCAGACGCGAATCATCACCCTCTCTGTCTGATTTCTCGCTATAACTAAGAGACTATTTTACAGAGGACTAAGATTTGAGATGGTATGATAGTATTTATCGCTGCCCAATGGGGCCTACATCTTTGGGGAGGGCCCCGACGGGCATGGAGGAAAACGTGACCAGGTCGTATTCATGGGAAGGCCATGCTCGTTCAGGCCTTTGCTTGGTGTCAGTTCACCATGAGTCATCATCAGCGGCTCATATGAGAAGTCGACCTCCAGCTGCGGGGTATTGCCTGGATGGCGAGTAAGAGCCTACGGCCAAAACCGATCAGCAACCGGCTAGAAACCGCAAGGGCATATAACCGGTACCTTGTTTATATAACTTTGTAGGGCGAGTGCATTGGTGTAGCGAAGCGGTGCTCCGAAACCGCCGAAGAATAAGTGATGGGCGCGCTCGGTTCGAGCTTGAGCTTGAGCTTGGCCACTTCCCCGCAAGGCTGTAGGCGCCTTCGATCGGACTGATCTTAGCGTTGGGTCTTCTGGAAGGTCAACCCTCCATTTCAGGATACTCCATACCGTTCCAAGAGAAGCATTCGTAGATCTCTGAAACGCGCGGTGCATTCGGTAGGCCTTTGGAGCGATTCCTGACAGAGAAAGGTTTGTGTATCACCTTCGTGGAGGAAGGTGATTTTTGAATTTGACCATATAGTTGTCAAATACTATGACATGGGGTGCATGGTGATTTGTCTTGGCGATTTGAATGGCCCCAGTGCAGTCAAAAACGATCTTGGCTTGAGTCGGGCTGAGTGATATGTTGAAGGAATCTAGAAGCAGTATTGTATGGAAGAACTGAGCGTCAGCCTGAAAGAACGGAATTTTACGCACGGGTTGGAGTGGTTAGCTGGATGACAGTCAAACGAGGAGAGCCGAAACCAACAACTATCGAAGGGTATAAATAATCACATGAAATGATCCAAAAGCGGCCAGCTCTTTTCGATTGATAAGTCAGGGTGTGGGGTGTATTCTGCGGGAAGAGTGAAACGATGAAGAAACAGAGTGGAACCAAGGACACTTGCGGAAAGATGCAAACCCTGACGTCGACAACACATCTCACAACTGGTAGACTAGACAGCTCAGAGCTTCACGCCTCTGGATTGTATCATCTAGTCCCTTGGGGCTTGAGTGGCGCGATCTCAGTACGGATCGCACAGAAAGCACCTGCGATTGATTGTCGGTTAGCACTGCAATCCGAATGGAGCCAAGAGATCAGCGCGACTCGATGTCTACGTGCACCAGATAAAGAAGTAGGTATATCCCAATTGAATGTTGTATCCATTCCACTCAGAATACGCGTGACGTTGTAGCCGTTGTGTCAGATGAGCGAGCAGGGAACGAGGACGATAGGAAGACAACTCATATTGATTATGGCACGATTCCGAAATGGCGAATTGATGCGGGACGCTGAAGAAGCCCCACTCACGTTCATGTTCAAAGACAATGACGGAGGTTTACCATTAGATATGGACAGTATGCCATTGAGAGACACAGCCACTGATTCTGGCCTGGAGCCACTTAGAGGAACTGGTCTCAATCCAGTACCATTCTCATCGGTCGGGCGCCAGGTTGTATCGAGCAGCGCCAGGTAGGTCATGTGCGTAACTCGGTCACATGTAATCACCAATTTCCCAGATCGATGTGCCTCACGGGGCGACTTCCTGTACTGCATTTCCCTTGAATGTCGACCGGCGAAGAACAGAATAGAAACAATGATGACCGGCCCGCCGAGAGATCAGGCCCTTCTAAACCAACGAGGCCTTCACGGTGAGTAAAAACCAGCTTCCGGTTCCGTCGGAGATTCATATGATGACCGAACTAGATCATTGGGCCTCACACTCGTTACTGTTTGCACTGTTTTGGTCTGATGATATAGGTCCTGTGATGTTTGCCGCCGGAGGAAGATGCGCTGTGATGCCTCTTCTAAGCCTCATGCGTCGGCCAAATGTAGCCACTGCTCGACTTACAAGCTCGGTGAGCACAGCCAGTCAAGAACTTCACAGTGCAAAGTGTCTCATCTTGCAGCACTCGCGTAGAGTGTACATTTACTCAAAGCGCCCCAAAGCGCGGCCCGCCCAAAGCGTATGTACCAGGCGTGGTGTTCATGATTGGTGATATTGACTCTTCTACAGGTACATCGATGCACTCGAGAAGAGGGTCAAGCTGCTGGAGGGCCTCATACGGCGGGTTAGTTCACTGCTATACTCATATTGTGCTCACTGCAGTGACAATTGCTGCCGTTCCGCTTAGGTCGCGCCAACAGTTGACATCAACGATGAGGTCGGGCCCAGCTTCGACCAGTGTAACTGGGAAAAGGTCAAGGGCACGCTCTCGTCTACGAAGATGATGCAAACCCCAAAGAACCCTACCAACAGTACGCCTCTATCGTTGGACGTTCCGTCGCAAGCTCCAGAGATATCAAAGAGCGTTCCAATGACGAGCGCCGCAGGAACCAAGAATTATGGCTCTGCAGCCCGAGAGGCTCAAGAGGACTCAGATAACGAGAGGAATTTCGCAGAGGATAACGGGTCTTTGACAAAGCACTTGCTTGAAAGCATGAAGAAGCTGAAGCTTGAAACCGACCCTCCCATGGAGAGGAGATTCCATGGCAAAGTGCTCCATCCATATTCCTTGTGAGATTCCATGAAAAAATATGACCTCTTCTATTCATACAGTCCTCTGCGATGAAGTTACTCCAGGCGGCCCTGGAGTTGAAGAAGGAGCCGACGGACCTACCACGTGAAAATGTCCGGATGAAGTATTGGAGACCTAGCCCTGTAAGTTGCGGTATATTCTAATTCATAAGGGTGATTCGAATGACCGATACTTACCTCGATTTGAACGGCAGTGGGAATATATAGCGTCATTCCTACCTCCCGTGGATAGTCTCAGATTTCCACCGCCTGACCTCATTCGGACTCTAGTTAACCACTGCTTCGATGGTGCCTTGAACTTGTTCCCAGTTATACACCGGCCATCGTTTGAGCGTCTGTACCTTGAAGGGCAGCACAGGGTCGACTTCAACTTTGCTAGGCTCCTCCTAATGGTCTGTTCTGTGGGCGCGCGGTACTGTCAAGATACAAGAGTATGCCTGACTTCACCCTCTGGAGAGGTCGAGTGGAAGTCTGCGGGGTGGGTGTATTTTGCTCAAGTGTACCAAGTGAAAAGTACGTCAAAGGATCCATTGGGTCGTCAGCGATGATCAACACTGACGCTTGAATGACTCGATCCTTTTATCGCCACAACGACTCTCAGAGCCACTTCTGTCTTCGGCCAAGCTGATCGACCTCCAGATTATGTCACTATCTGCAATATTCTTGCTTGGTACGAGCGCGCCATATGGAGCCTGGCTCATCGTTGGCATCGGGCTCCGTTTCGCCCAGGATATTGGTGCTAATCGAGCGAAGGTTTACAATGCCGATCATGCGTTTGAGAACCAGATATGGAAGCGAGCCTTTTGGTCCCTTGTGGTGCTAGACAAGCTTCTTAGTTCCAGTACGTGATTTGAGCAATATCGTGGTCTGTTTCTGCACGGTTGACTCAGTACGCTCCTTCCTCGACAGTGTTCGGGCGGCCTATCTGCATTAATGACGAAGAGTGAGACATGACACGAGGATGTAAAGCTAGCTGAGTAATATTCTACATCACCCTTGCAGCATCGATACACATTTTCCACTGGAAGTCGATGATGAAGGCTGGGATGATGCCAGTCGATCCTGGATGCAGCCGGTCGGAAAGGTTTGTTTCATCCTGTCTTGTGTATGTGTCTATAGCCGGCTGGCTTGCTGACTGTTACCACTTTTCGTTTGTTCAGCCTTCCCAGCTCACATATTTTGCTCGCTATGCGAAGCTGATGGGGATATTGGAGCATGCCATCAAAACCGTCTGCGTCATAAACAAAACGAAGATTAACAAGGGGTTCATTGGACCGGAGTGGGAACAACACACCGGTGAGTCAAGACCATACAACGAGGAAGTATTGAAGCCAGCTAAACTGATTCTTGTAGTTTCCGAGTTGGACAGTGCACTAAACTCATGGCTAGATGGCATCCCCGATCATCGTAAGTCTTAACACATCCCGTGGCTTTCTGCAAATGGAAGTTGCGACTCATGTTCACATCCAGTCCAGTGGGATCATCACATGGAACCAGATTTCTATCAGCAAGCAGCGTCTCTGCGACTTACCTTCTACTACGTTCAAACCATCATACATAGGCCGTTCATTCAACTGTCCGCGACATCAAAGCTGGTCTCCCCGCTATCACAATCTTCTCTCGCCATCTGCACACACGCTGCGCGCTCCTCGGCTGGCATCCTCAGAACAGCGACGGAACTCCCACCCCAATACATTTTTGTGAACGTCTCCCTCATATCGGGTTTAGTGCTCCTGATCAGCATCGAAGAGGCTCGGAGAAGCGCGGTGAATGCAGACGTCTCGATGTATATCGCAGACGTGCATACGTGCTTGGGCTACCTGAAGAAGTGGGAAAATCGGTAAGGGCCGGTTAGGTCACGTTAACGGAATGGTCAGACTAACTTCATCTATGGTTAGGTATTACTTTGCGGGTAAAGGATGGTCAGTACACGGACTATGCTCCCGGTACGCCTCGCCCTTTCCAATGATCTTTGCCATGTCTTTAGTGATATATTACGAGGGACTGCGGCATTATACGGCATTCACAACGCTGGATTGCAGCAAAACACTCCATCTCCCACGACGTCAACATCCGTCCAGAGCGTGCCGGCTGTCTTGATGGAGCCGTCTCTTTCAGAGGGTCCATCTGTCCATCCGTGCTTCACAAATAGCGATCATGAAATACTTCCTCTTGACGCATCGGCCTTACAGCGCGAGCACGCCCCTGTTCCAGCTACTAGAACCGGTGTAACTTCTAGCATGCAATGGGACGGAGCGACCGCGCCAGATATGGATAATACGCTGGGGCAACTCATCTCGACACGAGATAGCTATTGCATTGCCGACGCAGGAACAGGCTTACAGATGATGCCAGGATATGCAACTGGAAATGGTGCAGGTATCATGTCCCCGAATAGCTCTCTACAAGAGCTGTTCGAGCCGTTGGCAGGCAGCGAACAAGTTATGAGGGCGAATGAGCCAATGGTGCAATCGGGACTTTGGAACAACGAGCCCACAGCTCAGTATGCTACTTTCCCGAATTACCTGTGTGTTGATCGGATTGCAGGTTTACTGACGCATCCCAAAGGTGGAATTGGATGAACGATCTACCCGGCATGTTCAACGCCCTTCCCATGATGCCGTCTCGACCTCCTTAGTCCCTCGATGAGACGTGCGGTAGTATAGAGAGTAGTACCCCGTACAATCTGACATTTGTTCATTGCATCATGGGCTTGATCATCATTTAACGTGTGAATTTGATGAGTCTCCTTCATCTCAGCAGTCATTTCGTTGATATCGCAGTAGAACCTGTGTTGCGTCCTCTTCGAGCTGGTTGGGGCCGGATCTGTTCCCGTGAGCGTGATGCTGAGAATCCGTCGACACCAACATCATTGACATTGCCATCCTTCGCAGCATTGTCGATTCACGGAGTTCCGTTGGTACGCGTCCCTGAGTGCGCCGTTGGGGCAGCGTCGGACGGGAAATCCGACGGCAAGTGCCGTGGCTTGAATGATGACCGCTCAGAGCAGTGCCGTGGTCTTGTGGACGAAAAAAAAAAAGAAAAGAAAGAAAAAAAAAAAAGACTAATCAGATATTCAAATGTCTCTTGCACATGTAAGCCTGTGGGACTAAAACCGGGATTTTGGAACTGATACATTGCACCCGAAGTCGAGACCGGCAATTGGGGGAGTAGGCGTGACCGTGCGAAGCCGAGGGTCTAGTTCAAATGTCATTTCGACGCGAGCTGTCCTATCCCATAAACTTGCACTCCCATTCCATCCCATCTACCTCCAACCCCCTCCCCACTCCTCTTTTCTTCATCTATAACACCTAATGGCTGCGTCTCTACGTTCCGTCCTCCAGCTCCAGGTATGCGTTGCACTGATTTGTTCAGAAGTGAGTGAGCACTGACAACCCTCACCATGCACGTTCTGGCTCGTATTAGAGCCGAGCGAGGCTCTCAACACCGTGTGCAAAGGTGTCCACCATCCGCACGATGGCCTCGCGACCTCAGACTCTTAAAGAGCGTCTGGCTGAGCTTATTCCCGCTGAGATTGAAAATGTACGTCGATGGTGGTCGGAATGTCTTATCATCACCTACCTGACCGTTGACATCACCTTCGTTTACCATGAAGGTCAAAGCCATCAAGGCAGCACATGGGAAGAAGGCCTTCGGTCAGGTCACTGTTGACCAGGTCTACGGGTGCGTAATAATTGTTAGGAGAGCGCAACCAGCGTCAATATCTAATTACCGCCGTATCATTAGTGGGATGAGAGGTCTCCCGGCCCTTCTTTGGGATGGTAAGCAACAGGACCATAGTGCTAGTGATATATCCCTCATCAACAAGACACGGAACTTCTCGTTTCTCAGGCTCCGTCCTCGACGCCGATGAGGGCATCCGGTTCCGTGGCCAGACCATACCTGACATACAAAAATCCCTCCCAAAAGCCCCCGGTGGGCAGGAACCCCTCCCTGAGGGTCTCTTCTGGCTTCTTCTTACTGGAGAGGTCCCCACCGCTGAGCAAGTCAAGGGCCTCAGTGCCGACTGGGCTGCTCGTGCTGCACTCCCATCGTTCGTCGAGGAACTTATTGACAGATGTCCCAGCACATTGCACCCTATGAGCCAATTCTCACTGGCAGTCACTGCTGTAAGCTCTCCCACATATTTCCTTTGGTCTCCACACATTTAGAAGCCGACTGACCCGAAATTCGCGTGCCTCGGAAATCTCCGTCCTTCCCTTAATTCCAATGTTAGCTCAATCACGATTCCGCCTTTGCAAAAGCCTACCAAGATGGCATCAAGAAGAAGGATTACTGGGGCCCCACTTTTGAAGACTCTATGGACCTGATCGCCAAGCTCCCCAGCATCGCGGGTCGCATCTACCGCAATGTCTATGGAGATGGCAAGGTCCCTTCCATCGACGCCAACAAGGACTACTCCGCCAACTTGGCCAGCCTCTTGGGCTTCGGTGACAACGAGGCGTTCGTCGAGCTCATGCGTCTGTACATCACCATTCACTCCGACCATGAAGGTGGCAACGTCTCCGCTCACACTGGCAAGCTCGTTGGTTCGGCACTGAGCGATCCATTCTTGGCGTTTAGCGCGTCGTTGAATGGTCTCGCAGGACCGTTGCACGGGTAAGAGGTCTTGCAGGCTGACGTTCTGGAAGAGAATCACGTCTGACACTTGAGAAAACGTTTATAGGCTCGCTAACCAAGAGGTGTTACTCTGGTTGACGAAGATGAAGAAGCAGCTCGGCGAGAACAAGAGCGACGAGGCCGTTAGGGAGTACATCTGGTCTACCTTAAATGGTGGTCAGGTCATCCCCGGTTACGGTCACGCCGTGCTACGCAAGACGGTTTGTGGTGTTCGACTTTGCAGGCGGAAAGAGTCAATAGTTTGACTTGCCATCGCTTTTCAGGACCCGCGTTATACCGCCCAACGCGAGTTTGCCCAGAAGCACTTGCCCGATGATCCCATGTTCAAGCTCGTCGGACAGATCTACGACATCGCCCCCAAGGTGTTGCTTGAGGCTGGCAAAGCCAAGAACCCATGGCCCAATGTCGACGCACACTCTGGCGTGCTTCTCACTTACTACGGGTAAGCTGTTCATGCTCTTTCAACATCCTGCATGTGTATCGTATTTATGATCCCTCTTTCATCTAGCCTTACCCAGATGAACTTCTACACTGTACTCTTCGGTGTGTCCCGCGCGTTCGGTGTCACCTCCCAGCTCATCTGGGACCGTGCCCTCGGCGCTCCCCTCGAGAGGCCGAAGAGCTACTCGTCGGTGGCCATCAAGAAGATGTTCGAGAACAAGCCATGAAGTGAAGGATAGGTGCCTAGTTTGATGGACCAAAGAGGCAGGGGCGCCGTGGATCTATATAGAGCTCTTTGTCTGATCTACTTTAGGATGCTGTATTTGCTGTCTGGATCTGCTTTCATAGTCTTGTAATCCAATAATCGCCGGGGTACATTAGTGTCTAGGGTATCGAGTTTTTCGAAACCTCTTGAGACCCATTATCGCAAAACTTAAGCCCACCCACAGACATGGACCATGCCATATACATCATTGTCATAAAATAATAACAGCAGTACAAATTGTTGGGAGACCTTGACACCCACTCCTTCTAGAAAGGTGACGAGGACCGCCACCAGTTGGTTGGAAGTTCGCGGGTTCTAATGGTCTAACGAGTTAGTTTACGCTTCTCCGAATCACCCTGGTGTGATCGACGGTATGGAATCCGAACGATGGGCACTGTCTAAGAGGAGGGCGGTAGAGAAGAAAACTTAAGACGAGAAAATTTCCGGCCTCACAGCGCCGGGGCTTAGTCAGAGGGTTGTGCACGGACACCGGCACCTTCCGAGACTTGTCTCGTCGGACCACCACATACACACTCGAAAGTCGGTTACTCCCATGAAGAGGAGGTGGCGGCACAAGCATCGTTCTCCATAGGCTTTGAAACGGTTGCAACTTGGTTCGGCGATCTCCACCGACAACGATTCGCTTTGTTCCAATACAATGATCTGTGCATCTTGCCGGGGCAATCTAACGGTGGCGAGTTTCGCCCTCGTGCTGCAGTCAATTGTTGTCTAGACTCGAGTATAATGCTCTTCCTCCCAATTATGATATGGTCCATCTCGTTCGTAGCCGCTAAAAGGGACGACGGTTTGGGTGTTACCGAAATCATTTCAAAGGCAACTGTCGTCCTTGTCTGTGGCTTCTGGGCCCGTCGACACTTTACCTCTGACAGAGTGATAAGTAGGCGACTCTTTCTCCTATATCGGTTTCTTCAGGTCTTACTTCGCCTTTACTCCAGTCACATCCGTCAAAAGATCCAAGTTCCTTCGTCACCGGTGCGTTGATCTGAAATAAGATCGCGATAGTACATATCCGGTGCTGATTGTAGCTTTCTGATAGACTCGAGAAAGCTTGCTCGCTCGACATGCCTCCCGGAAGAACCAAGACAGCCAGTCTACCGATTGAGGTCTGGGAACATGTCGCTAACCTCATCGCTGCACCCGCACACGGAGCCTCCTACCTCCACTCTCTAGGTGCCGTAGAGACTCTCAAAGAGCTCGCCTGCGTCAACTTCGTCTTCAACGTCATCACTACCCGCATTCTACACCGTCGGATCTGCGTCACTCCGACCAACCTATACATCTTCGCCGACCACCTACGCGAGGTGGAGGAGCGCGAGGGTCATAGTTTCCTTGCCGTAGAGTCGCTCGCTCTGGTAGAATTCATACCTCGGTGGGATGGAGATGGCGACGACGAGACGGATGAGATCTCCTTCATCCTCAACAAGCTTTCTACGACGGTCAAGAGGCTCCTTCTTGACCTTCCACTACGCTCAATTTATGGCACTCAGCTCGCGGCAAATCTTCAGCATGACCTCTCCAAATTCGACCAGGTCGAAGAATTCATCTGCGCCCGAGACGAATGCTTCCTCGCAGGATGGCTGAACGGGCCCCAATGGCCATCGGCGACCAATATCCGTCGGGCCGCGATCTACAACGTCGAGTTGGACGACATCCTCAACTCCCACAACACATTCACCAGCCTCGAGATCTTGTGTCTCGTCAACCCACGCTTCTCAGAGATCCCTCCGCCTAACGGACTACTTTGCGCTGGAGAGACCGGAGCTCCTGCGAGTCTACAAGAACTGTGGCTGCTGGACGTACATAACTACTGGCATGAGACAGAGTTCCTTCCATTCTGCGATGGCGGCGACATCCATCCGTTCGTCTATGAGACGATCGTCGAGGCAGAGTTGGAATGGCGATTTGTTGATGTCGATGCGATCAGCGAGGGTGCGCTCAAGAGGAGGAAGTTAGTAAAACCAAGGCTGTGGTTTTTAGACAAGGCTCTCAAAGGGACGATATGGGATGTCGGAAGTCATGCGATTACCAGGGATGAAGCGGTGACCTGGCTAGACACCAACAAGTGCTCCAGATCAGATGTAGGTGATCCCCGAACGAATGAAAGCAGTGCGAGACAGCAAATGTGCATCTATTAGACACGTGTAATGTATCAGCTCTGCTGTAGAATGTCCTCCTTCCGCGGCTTGTCGTCTTTCTTGATCTCTCTGCCAAGGCCGATGAGTTTTTCGGCCTCATCATCGACACATATACCTGACAGCCCAAAGATGTGTTAGTAGCCGCCCGGTATGACAGATCCAGCAACTCGTCACACACCTAGACCTTCATCCTTGACCAGAGACAAGACATCCTCCAGAACGACTAGACCATCGCTATCCACATCAAGCTTCTTGACGATGCCCTCGATTACGTCGTCCCCTGGCGCGTGCTTGATGAGCTTCAGAGCGCGCTCAAGTTCCCCAACGGTGACACGGCCTTCGTGATCAATGTTGATGTGGTCCAGCGACTTGCCCATTCGCTTGTCATAAGAAGCGATTTGTTTATCAATCTTATCCAGCATGGACTGGATCTTGGTGATAAGGCGGGACGGCGATTCCTAATGCCGATGGGTAAAATATCAGTCAGTGACAACAAGGAAAGCCGAGAAGGAACACACGCTCTGGTTCTCCTTCTTGTACTCGTCAATAAGTTCTCGGAGTTCGTCTCGCTCCTGTATGACGCTGGATTTGGCAGACAAGATAGCCAGGGCTTGGCCCAGCTCGCCTAGTTGTTCGGACGTCATCCGAGCGCCATCGTCTTGAGAAGTGATAGGCTCCTCAGCTGGCGCAGGAGGAGCGTCATTGAGCTACAAAAGATATGGTTCGTCGCACATATTAGACGCGAATTACAAGATCATACGTGGATCTCCTACCTCAGAATCGGGCAGGAGTTCCTTGATGAGGGCTTCTTCCTCTCTCCTTGCCTTCTCTTCTGCCTCTCGTCTTGCCCGTCGGGATTCCTCCTCTTTCTGTGAGAGATGGCTCGGCGTCAATTTTGGTGACAATAATCCTCGTTGCCTTCGCGCACCTCCTCTTGTTCGGCCTCGTCCTCAATAAGCTCTTGCTGCTGTTTGATGACTTCTAACTTCTGCTTGTAGCTCGCCTTATCGTCGACTTCTAGCTCAGCTTCACTCAGCTGTCAACAGGGGTTTATTAGATTTGGATGCAATGATAGCTCTGAGGAATAATGCGACGGACCAATGTGTCCGGAAGCGTGCTCAAGACAGTCTGAAGACTGTGAAGGACGCCTTCGCTCTTGTCTCCGCTGTCAGCTCGGACCCAATCGAAAGCCCTGCTGAGAATCAACAAGACTCCCGAGACCTATTCATAAACGAATGGATACGTAAGTATGATAAGATGAGGGATATTTCGGGACGTACCTTGTTGGTGTGATGCAAGTCGATCCAACCCTCGAGCTCATCTCGTAAGCGCGCAGGCGAAACACCAGCAGTTCGAACACCGCGAGATTGGCAAGCTTGTTGAAGCTCCTTCGTAGATAACTGACTGACGCCTTCTTGAAGGATGACCTGAGAGGAAATCCGATTAGCTAAGGTTGTTCCAAGCCCCCAGCTTTCAAAACTCTCACCGCATCATCCCGCTGTATCCTTTCAAGTCTACCCCGAATGTGCCCCCTGAGATAGTTATCCGTTCCGAATGCGTTGATGTTCATGTAGCGGCACATGGAGACGAGCTGTGGTCTTGACAAGTTATCCAGGGTAAGATCATCGTCGAAGAGCTTGGCGACGTTGATGATGTCATCGGCCGATGGTGGGTCGCCGGACGACCGAAGCTAATAAAGTGAAAGATATTCAAGTCGCTGCGCGGCGAATGGTCATCATTCATACCTTTCGGAAGAATTCTTTGAACTCTTCAGTGCCAACAATCTTAGCGTTCGCCTTTAAAGGTGACTCGTGTAGTGTATCCTGTAAGAACTTGGCCATCTCAAGTCGGACTCGAATCATCTTCCGTTCTTTTTCTTCCTAGGTGATTCTAAAACCGATCAGCTCTGGTACACAAGAGCCACAGCTAGATAACACTAACAGCAGCGAATTTGTCTTCGAATGTGCTGGGAAGCATGTTCGGGAAAAGCTTGATCGCCACAGGGAGTAGCAGCTCCATGAATGGAACGATGACGAATACTGAGAATGGGATTAATCTTAGCAAGTCGGTGGTCGTACGTCGCAGCTAGAGTGCAGGGACGAATCTGGTTAGCGGTCTGGGCATGTAACACTTCAACGGTCAACTACACACCTGACGGGTCTCTCGCCTGGTCAAGTTGGCACCCCGCATTAACTTGAGTAGCAACCTCCAGCTAATGCTGACTTCAGAGGCAAGCAGTTTGGAGCCATGATAGTAATGGGCAGCTTCTTCCTTGACCTTCTTCCATACCCTCGTCGACAATGGTGCCTTTAGCTCTTCGGATGATGAGGGTTTAGAGACGCTTTTATCGTCTGGCGTTGTACTCGGGGACACAGACGTGGGTGATGATGAGGATGCCGATAGTGCTGATGACTGCTCCTCCCCCAGCCTGTGGCCTGAGCTAGCAAGCCTTCGCTGACCAGACGAGCCACTCAGGATTCCTGTGCTTCGGGAGCTCAGCCATGCGGGGTCCTTCAACGGTCTGTTATTACAGCTCGAAAACGATCGTGTCGATGGTCGAGTCGTGGCGGTTCTATTTAAGACCACCCGAGCGGCATCTGGGAGCACACTTTGGCCAAAGTGCGTCAACTCGTGAACAACACCATGTTGATGGATGAACAGAGGTCGTCGAGGTAGCCAGATTGACATGGCAGGAGGGCAAAGTCAAAAGAGCGTGTTGGATGGAACAGATTCTATATATTTCTGGGATGGGATGAGATGTCAGTCTCTGTGTAGGATCAGCCGTCCAAGTCACGCACTCACCGCGAATAAGCTAATATTCGGTGTTAGCCAGTATTATAGCGGGGCAGAACAGATAGTTAGGTATGTAGTAGATGGAAGGGGATCTGGTGGCGAGATAGGAATTGTGCAGTGCGATTCGGAATTTCCGTGACAGACGCGCGGTAGTTCATTCTTCTCAGGAACGCGCCAGACAACACGCACGCATTCGGCAGACGTCCACGCAATCCAAGGTCGGGAACACCATAAGAGAAGAGTAAGGGCTCTATTGCGCGTACTTGAGGATGATAAGTAATATGGTGTCGATTCGGTCTCATATATGAACGAGAATGGGAAAGAATGGATTCCGAATTGTTGATGAGTATATAGTTCTGCATCTGTCTACTTGTTCTGGACTTTCACATCGGCTGAATCCCACGCCTGTCTCTCTTTCTCAGATTGCTCGATCTCTTCGATGATAGGTGACAGGTAGCGAACATCCTATCGTATATGGCCAGGTAATGTTACGTCAGATCAGGAAACGCAATAACACTGAAAGCGGGGAGCACGAACATCCTTGGGGTCTAGCCACTTGTCCTTGGGCAAGGTTGTATGCAGGACGGAGAGTTGATGGACGGTACGAAGTCGGTAAACGCGGTCGTAGCTCTCACGGGGGGTAAGCCGTCCAATTGCCTGCCATCCCCAGAGGGCAAGAGGTCGGTTGTGTTGATGTGGGGGACATCGCGATTTAAATGCATAAGTTGCGGCGCGGGGGGTTGTAATAGGAAGCGATGAGCGTGATGTAAGATGGTAAGGTCAATTCTGATGCAACGCACCTTCTGCATCTCAGGTGTCTCCTCGATTACTAATTACCGAGAAATGGCACAAGACAGATCAGCCAGAAATCACAAAAGCCTCTCCAAACTTCGCGTGAACGCCCTTTTCAGGTGGCATTCGAACTCACACAGGTCGTCGTAGCGCAAGCCGTACTGGCGATGTCCCACGGCCTTGGCATAATTATCAGCAATTGGCTTGAGCCATTTGAACATGCCCTTAGACTGCTTGATCATCGGTGCGAGAGAGTAGTACGACATTTTTAGGTCGGTGTTAGGGTAAACGGTCTGAGTGAGGGTGTAGATGGGAAGCGAGAAAGATCGGTCTGAATGCGAATGGGGAACATTACGAAGTCGCCGGATCGCCGAAGCGTGCGAGTCTTAATTACGACCAGAACTGGCACTAAATGGGAGTCTTGTAGAATTCAAATAACGATTCAAAGCCACTGGGGAATACATAATTGATCTGATGAGAAAATAATCAAGAACGGGTATAGGAGGCTAACGGTTACAGTTTCTGTAGCTCACAATCGGATAGTGCTAAGGGCAGAGAAGAAGTACATAGAGAATCGTTCAATAGAAGAAAGGAAAACACCTTCTTCGTGGAGTGGTTACTGGGACCATTCCAACATATCGCATAGGGCCAAAGCAGCTTGCATCTCATCGTCCGTCGGCTTTGGTCCCGTCTCACTGATGTGAGACGTGGCGTCGGATAAGGGAGATGAGGCGGAACACCCAATTGGTTGCACACCGGCCTCGTCGCCCACTTTAACCACCTGATCTTCAACGAGCTCCTGCCGCTTTGTCGCCTGAGCACATGCCCACTCTAATGTATATCCTGGCTTGAGGTAGCTCGCGCGCTCCGTCTCTCGTTTCCTCCTTGAGCTTGATGCAGATGCGGAAACGCTCGTCACCGCGGAGTCAACGCTCGACGTCCGACTAGGTGGTGCAGGGTAGGGCCTGCCCGCTACCTTCCGTATCGCCGGTGCAGAGTCCTTCGAGCGATTTGGGAGTTTGGATGGGACAGGACGCGGGGGCGAGCCAGGAGGAGATGACGGCATGTGTTTCCATATTGGCTCTTCTTTCGCTGAATCAAGCTCGATTTTAATCGTTATGTCTCTGGCAGGAGTGGGGTGTTCCGATAGCGAAGCGACGCGCTCTAAGGAAGGGTGATTCCCGAGCTTGGTGGGAGGTATAGTGTCGGTCTCGGATGTCGCCGGTGGAGTGAGCGTTCTGGAACTGGCAGCATCTGAGGGGTTGCTGTTGCGAGCCGATACGGCCGGCGTCGAGGGCCTGGATGGTAGAGAAGGCGCTGGCGTCCCAGATGGACTGTCTTTGGTGGCGTTCTTCTTGATGAGCTGTCGCTTATTTTGGAGCCATATGGTGACGGAACGAAGCTCCCTAATGAAAATGGCGAGTTCCCATTAATTAGTCCACTTTGAAATACCCGAGACCGCCACAAACGGCATGCTGAACGTACATTCCAGTCCGAGCAGCAATCATTTGCCGTTCTTCGCGTGAGGGATGTGAATTCGTGCGGAAGAGGTCTTCTAGCATATCGAGTTGCTCCTTGGTTATCCTTTTTCGCGTCTTTGGCGGCTTTCCCCAGCAGTCCGCCCAACCACCCTCAGCGGACACGTGTACGAATGAGTAGTCGCCATCGAACGAGGTAGCAGAAGAAGTAGCTAGAGTGGTTGCGCTGGCCATTGAAACGCGTCGTGTGTTGTGGTCGGCAAAGCAGGAGAGGAGAGCGGGTGGACACGGGAGTAGCTAGGTGGGTAGACGGCAATAAGAGCGGAATAAGAGTGAATAAACAAGCTTGAACCATTCCCTTTCTGGCACAATGAACCATGACTCAGTCTGGCACGCCCTCGTCGCCCATGTCAAGAGTCTCAATGGGTACATTGGATCCATAGAATACAAGGATGCTCCAGGTAAAGCCCGTCTCATAACTATACAGTCCACAAGTTCCGCTCTAACCGTTTCGCCCAAACAGGCGCTGGGAGAGGCTTGTTCCTCACACAGGACATTCAAGTGCGTAGAGCACATAAGATATCATTTTATGCGGTGAAGATGACTCACGGGCTGGCGCGGGCGTTGCAGCTTAGCCGTGCACAAGGCTCGTAAGCATTCCACGACAAGCGCTCATCAACACAAAATCATTACGGGTCGGGGGCGCAGCGTCAACATCCCCGAACAAGAAAGGGCCTAAGAGCTATTCCAAGCTGAATTCAACACAGGCTTTGTCATTGCATCTCTGTCTGACCCAGCAACGTAATGACGCTGTATCTGACACCTATACGGCTTCCTTACCCCGCTCCTTCGACGAGCACCCATTGGTGTGGCTCGAACGGGACTCCTCTCCATCAAGTACTGGAGCCAAGCTCTTCGAAAGCCTACCTATTTCAGCCAAAAAAGTGATCCGTGAGGTTCAGAAACGCTTTTTAGACGACTGGGAAGTCGTCCAGACATCTTTGGTTAGTCGGTACCCCTTGTAGTCTGTAGACAGCAACGCTGACACCCTTTATAGGCCGCAGATTCTCGTGGAGGCACGACTCCGATTGATAGTCATGATTTTCTCTGGGGTTGGCTGTGCGGTCAGTCGATGCCAGATGTCTTCGCAGATGCCACAAGCGCCCACTGATTGTACTTACTTATTCTTAGTCAATACTCGGTGCATTCACTACTCGCTTAACAGCGCAGACAGCACACGCTCCATCAAGGACATCGATCTCACGCTATGTCCTATCATCGACTTCGCCAATCACACTATCGATGAAGTGGGGTCATCGCAAGTCACTCGCAACGACGACGGCTCGCTGGATCTTACCTCCCCAAACACAGATTTGAGACAGGGTCAAGAGATATTCCTTAGGTACAGCAGCCACAGCAACGCCGTTTTACTTGCAGAGTATGGGTTTGCGATCCCAAGGTCCAAAAAGCCATCGAAAGTTTCGGAAGGGGATGATGACGCGGTTGATGGAGGTGAGATCAACGTGGACGATTTGATAAAGGCATTGCTCGAACATAAAGATGGTCTATGGCGGAAAGAGATGCTCGAAAGCCGGGGCTATTGGGGGTGAGTACGATTACTAAGCTTAGATCACTCTAATAGCTTTGACGATCAAGATCCCGATCATGTCGCACATAGCGATTGGACTCTACATTCAGCTCCTGCGCCCGCGCATCCGTCCTATCGCATCCTTCCAGCCCTGAGGTTACTACATCTCTCCCAGCCAACACCTGAAGAAGCTACTTTAGGTCCGTGGACGGACGCAGCTGCCGGTATAGCCTCATGGGAAGCAATGGTCATTGGAGGGCAAGAAATGGTTAGCTCAGAAAATGAGCTGGCAGTACGGGGAACACTACGGGAAGTGTGCGAACAGGTCATGCATCGCAGCCAGAGTGGCCTGGAGGAGCTGGATCGACTGCGGAATAGTCTGCTTGTTGGTCCTTTAGCCAGCGTTGGTTGGGCTGCCAGAGCAATTTCGTGCATCGGAGTTCTGTGGAAGGAAGAGCAAGAAGTAGCGAGCGCATTGCTAGAGACCATCGATTGTGGCGACCCGTTATACTAGCCAGTCATGAGGTGGACATTCAATAAAGAGACAACACATGACAGTGAAATTATGTCAAACGCAACGAAGTAGACCTGAGTACAACTGGAAGAGAGTTACTTGTACAGTTGGGTACTTTTGCTCCTTTACTTGTAAGGAGAGGACACTGGGGACGGTGCACGGGAAAATTGATCCATGGGGAACCTGCACAAAAGGGATGCTTGTTACCATTGTAGCATTTCTTGTAAAGGAGCCCACATACCATGGTCCAATAACCGTAGAGAACGCCGGGATATTATTTGGGGTGTGCATATTTGGCATCCCAGGTGCTCCACCGCCTCCGCTACCGCCGCCACCATTCGTCATCAGGGAAGAAGACGACTGTGCCGCAGACGTTCCATGAGGTAGGTGGAGGAGATTTGGGCCCATACCATTCGTCAGCGCACTACCCAAGAACTCCTCAAAGCCCTCGGGGATGTTAAACAGCTGCGTCGCTTGAAGGTTAGGGAAGCTGAGATCGGCCTCTGCGGAATTGAACGACACCCGAAGAGCATCTGTTGGACCCGTGAAGCCGCCTTGTGATGATCGCGGCATGAACGGCCCATCGAGGATGCCGGAGATCCCAACCGTGGCGCCCTCTGGACTGTCTTTTGTGGAGAAAGGATCATGACTGCCGTTGCCGTTGATACCATTCACATTGCCATTGGTGTAAGGGTATCCAGATGTAGGCGATGCTGCGGACGGAGACATCCCCGCGGGTGCGTTGTTGAGTATCGCGCTGATACTGGTCGCAGGTGGTTTACGCTGAACGGTGTTCGTGCCTACTTGGCGACGCCATGCCTTGGTAGCCCATTGCGTCACTGGATGGTCGAAATATTCTTCAGACTAAAAACTTAAGGCAACGTATGCAGTCAACGCGCACACTCACTAAGTTCGACGTCCCGTAGGTGTGCAACATGAGAGTCTCCACTACTTCCCACACCGACATCAAAGTCTAGGTTACCGGCGCTCTGCTGATCGAGGATCTTTTTGACGCAGCCCACGCCACCCCAGAATCTGAAAATGGGGGCCGTCAGGCTGCTTTTCAGATACCTTCCACAACAGAAAGAAAGATCCTACTTTGACATCTTTTTTAAGGCGTCCTTGCACCTCTCCAAGCTCATCTCGCTCCATTGCCTCATAAGAGACACAGTCATCGAAGACATGTGCTCCGGTGGTTTTGCTAGCGTTTCCCGCTCGGCCAGAAACGCTCTTGCGGCGGTCAAGATTGGCAGGTCGAGGAAAGGATTGGCGATGAGAGAATTTTCGTCCATTTCATCCGCGAGACTTATCATATCGACGAGTGAACGAGCCGATGATCGGGAGAGATCCAAGCTATTGACGAGAGGAAGAGTGACGTCTGGGGTGAACCGTTGAAGGAGCGAGGGGCGATGGAGAAGTGTGACGACGCTGGGGATGAGATCTCTGGTCAGCCATGGTGACACAGCTTCCTGCATCTTTTTACGCACGAGTGGAACATGCAATGCAGTAGCAGAAATGTAGAAGACTGATTGTGACTTGAAAAACGGCGGAAGTTGTGGATATTGAAGACTAAGGTGGACGGAAGGCTCTGATACCATGTCGTCATTTCGTACTGAAGTTGACTGTACAGTGACATCTTTCAATGAGCCTTGGAGTACGAGATGTAAGTGAATATTATAACATACTTGAGTTCCAACTCGATGACGATATCAGAGTTCCTTTTGACGAGGCTGTTGAGGACGTCTCCCATCTTCCCGCGCAACATCACTAGACTTGCAAGATGGCCAAAAACCAGGCTGGGAGAAGGTGGAGTGCCGAGATCTTCCCGACCGTCATTTGGTGGTAGCGGTAGGATAGTATCGAACTTGGAACCCGAAGAAAGCGTTGTGTTAGGCAACATAACACGAAGATTGGAGAGAAAATCCGAGCCCACCTGATCATCGGCGATTGCAATGGGTCGCCCAGTGCCTATTAAACGATGTCAATATGGCTGCCACATGTTCATGCATATTAATCACATACCCCAAGAATTGATTCTGTCGATCAGCAAAACTGACCACCACGTCAGTCTCACCTTTTCCTTCTCGTTGTCAGTCGCTGCTAGTTGCACAGTTGTCTCGAACTGGAGACCTGAAGCACCGTGTTAGGTCGCGGGAATGATCATCAATAAGTCAAGCACGCGGTTGCTTGCCTAAATCCATAGCCATGGCGACAGCCATTCGGCTGTACATCCAAAGCCCTTAAATATCAAGAAGTAGGCATATCAGATAAACATCTTGATCGTTCCGCGCGGAAATACGCACCGCTGTCTCTACCACTCCCAAATTCGGACCATGCAATAAGCACAAGAGCCTGAAGAACCTCGAGTGATGGCCATGACAACATATGCACGATGAGAAGCTGGTCACGCCAACTCCCGTTAGTCGACATCATCAGGGGTCAACGTGCAGGTTGAAGCCTAACCTTGCTCATATCAGCGTACTCCACCCCCGCACTCGCACGGCTATCTGCCCTCGCTAGCTCAATCCGATCCGAAAACCGACATGCCAGCGATGCCATACAGTTAGCCAATACTGCCGGCAGCGTCTGCTGTTCAGCGGCCTCCATCACCTCCTTCCGTTCCAGGAAAGGGAAATGGCATGCAAGGTAGTCAAAAAAGAGGCCGATGAGATGAAGGAGATGTTGTGGCGCCGGGTATCGGGGCCTCTGAGGATCGAAAAGAGAGGATTCGTTCCCGTTTCCAAAGTGTTCTCCCACTATACCACCAGCGTCTGTCGTGTGAGGTTGACCATCTGGGAGGACCCGCTGTCGGTATGGGTGGTTCGGATTGTGTGGACCACCAAAGTCATATGGATTGGAAGAAACATTTGGGGATGGTGGCAACTGAGGTGGCGACGATGTGTTTGTCTCGCTAAGCGTCAGCGCGCTATGGGAACACAATGGAGTTAGCCGGGACTTGTTGGAGGGAACAAGGCGCATCCTCTTACCGGACCTTTATCCCCCGGTAGCCTGGTGTGTTGGCTGTAGGGCCAAAACAACGGAAGAAAGGTACAATAATCCTCTCTAGCCTTGGTGCAGCCGCAGTTTCGGATGGAGGTAGCGATGTCGCTGGGCTCATTGGCATAGCACTCGGAATCGACGATATAGAGGGTGTATAAGACGAAGAAGGCAACTGTTGAGACACGTAAGGCTTTGGTGTTTCCGCAGGAAGTCCAAATTGGCCAGTGTTCAAGGACGTAGGAGCGATTTCATCGCTCGTCGACGCTTTCCGCTTCCTCGTCCGAGTGTCGTCTGAAACCTGACTATGAGTTGGATACACTGGGGAGATTGGTTCTGTTGATGCCGATGCAGATGACGACGAGGCTGGACGGTCGAAACGCTGAACCTGCGTTGACTGGTAGCGTTCCCGATCACCGTACGAGCAGTCTGAGCCAATCACTTTGCACGCGTCGCAGGTCCTATCGGACTCTCCCCCGGGCACCCTGATGCATTTAATCTTCTTGACACGGCTAGACAAGCCACAGCAGGGATCAGTTACGCGGGAGTAGATATCCCAGGGCGGGGTGGGGCTTGAAGAGTGGAGATTGTGGCCCCATTATGTATTACTCACCAGTTGTCGCAAGCTGTTACTAGCCTAGCCCGCTTCCGCTGCTTGTCGCCTGCAGATCCTCGTGAGCTTGGCTCTTCGAGAATAAAACGAAACGTGTTTTCCATCGACATGGGCTAGTACGTATATGGGGATGCGGCGTGGCGAATGGGGAAACTAGATGGCCGCCGGGGGGATGCCCAATAGGAGATAGATAAGACAACTCTGAGAGTCCCCAGTATTGATAACGGGCTATGCGCTGACGGCTAGTCCGGTGCCGTCGGGATCGATTGGAGGGTCGCAGAGGCAGGCAAGTAACGCCTCCTACGTTCTTGAGACAATAGTTGATGATGGTCGGAGGCAGTCGGATTGGCAGATCCATGGCGCCGTCAGTCCATTCAGCAATCACTTCGAATTGCCTCTGCCGAATTAGAGCCGCTCCGAAGTCCAATCTTCTGACCTCTACCCTTTGGGTGATAGTAAAGGTGAAGCCCGTCTCCTTGTCCATCATCCAGCCGCATGCTTCCACCGGCCCTGCTCGCTCTTGCTACGGAGCATTTCCAAGACATCTGTATCCCGATCGACGATCCACTAAACATTCTGTCCCTCTCAAGTACATGCTTGACTATCGCGGATGCCTTACGAAGTCTATGGGTTTAGAAAGAACATCTCCTGATAAGGGGAATTGACGCTTGCCTGCCACTGGAGAAGTCGAGCTCCTCCACACCGGCCACCTGGTCATGGAAAGATCTTACTAGGCTGTATTTCTCCCCCTTTATTTTTCGAAATCCACTCGCTAGGACCCCATCATCGGGGCGTACGACGCGCCCATGGCATGGTCTCCAAAATAGAAGAAGGCGCTGGGGCTACCTTACCTGAAGAAGCTGGATATGATCATATCTAGTACAGGTGCATATTGAATCACTGAAACGAAATTGCTAATTCGAATGCGTCTCGATTCCCAAAATAGATTCCAGTTACTGCCTGACATGCGGCAACGCTACTCTGCAGCGGCTTCTCGCAGCAACGAAGCACCGATCGGACCCACTGAATTACGACTGGGCTTTCAACCTGGCTAGGCTGCTTTATTAAGGTATGTGTATGATGCCGGTGCTTTGCAGACCGCACGCGCCTCTCCTAACATTGTATCCAGACTTTGTTACACACAGTTCCGTGGATTCTGTGCCCTGGAAGGTCATCCAAGAACATTTGTACGAGTTCCAACCCGACCGCGATCCGATCTTGAAGGCTCCTTGGATAGGGAATATCACGATGGAAACAGGAACATCTACATGGGCCGCCCTAATCACCATGGGCATGCTCCATTACATCGCCACTTTACCTTTAAACCTCCAAATCGTCGCCCCGTCCGCTCGCGTCCCACCGGCCCTTTCCAATCGTGAACATCTTTTGACGTCAATTCTGAACTCATAGGACTAAGGCCACCCCCAGAAGTTCGTCGGTTACTACACATGTTCAGTTCCTTACCGTCGTCACAGTAACGCGGGAATTGAGGGCAGGAGGCACCCTCCAATTAGGCTTAATTTGCGCTATGATCATCAGACTGGCGTTGTGGGTGGCGAGGCACCTCGTGACGGTTTTGTGATGTTTTACAAAGAACACGACCTTTACATGTCGTTCTGGAAAGGGGTTATCTTGAAGTGGGGTATAGCGGATGTCTGGGCGAAAGGGAACTTCCGGAGAGGATTGTTTTACTTGTGGCGAGCGGACGAAACCAACTGCTGACTTAGTATGGCAACCAGGTAGATGTCGACTGTGTCGCACGTCACCGATTAAAAAATATTCAACGGTCGCTAGCGTCGCAGCCTAGAGGGGAACACACGAAAAGCGGAGAGCGAAACGCCTTGACTGACTTTGACGCCATAAGGGGCTTTACTGACCCGTCTACCACGAACCCACACCATCTCTATTTCGCTGGAGTTGGATGCCTTGGTATAAGTCTATTCGCTCAACCTCTCTTCTGGCATCAGTCCATGTACCGTTATCTGCACTCCTACGTGCTTTATCTAAGGCTGTTGAAAACTGGGGGGGGGGGCTGAGGCCGTGTGGTTTCTCCCAATGATGTTGTTAGATCCCTAGGAGGTAACCAAGTCCTCCGTTCTCAGAGGATGCTTTAATTTGCTCCTTTCAACACCTAAAGGTAATCGGTGGATGGATGGATGGTGCTCACCTCGCTCGTATACTATTTCTGTCGAATCCGACCTTTTGGGTGATGGCGAAGGTGAAGTCCGTCATCGTGTTATACCAATGCCACCAACAGCGCTCACCCTCGCCGTGGAGCACCTCCAAGATATCTGTGACCGGCTTGATGACCCTCTGGACATCTTTCCTTCCCGAGCTCCTGCTTGACTTTCACAGATGCCGTGCGGAGCCCCGTGGGTTTTAAAAAGAACATCTTCTGATGAAGGGGACTGATGTATTTTCACAAAGCCTACCTCCACGCCGGTCATCTGGACATGGAAAGATCTCGCTGAACTTGCCTGCTCTCCCTCCATGTGGCACTCAGTTCCTAGGACCCCGTCATCAGGCGGGGACGACACGCCGCCCATGTTACGGTCTCTGATATTGAAGAATGCGCTGGGAGCACCTTAGCAAGCTGGACATGGTCACATCTGGTTAGTTGCGTGTTGATGTCCTGAAATGTAATAGCTAATTTACCAATGAACCCCCCCCCCCCAAAAAAAAAGGAAGTCAATTCTTGTTACTGTCTGATATGCGGCAGCGCTACTCTGTGGCGGCTCTTCGCAGCAACGAGTGACCGGTAGGACCTGCGGAAGCACGACTGGGCCTCCGCTATGGCCAGGCTGCTATATCTTGGTGCGTGTATGCTACCTATATTTCAGGGATCAAACACGCCCCTCTGGACATTTCATCCACAGACCTAGTGACACACGGTTCCGTGGATTCTGTACATGTGAACACCATCCAAGAACATATGTACGAGCTCCCAGCCGACTGCGACCCGATCTACAACGCTCCTTGAGTGAGGCACACCACCATGGACATAAAGATCTCTTCATGGGGCCACTCTCAATACCACGGGCATGCTCTGTTACATCGCCACATTACCTTCAACCATCTAAATCACCATATTTGCTCGTGTCCTACCGGCCCTCTCCAATCACGATGATCTATTGACGTCAGTTCTAACCTCATGGGTCTAAGGCCACTCTGAGGAATCTGCGGGGTGCTACACATATTCAGTTCCTCGGCGCCGTCACACTAACGCAGAGGTCGAAGGCCAGAGGGATCCTCCGACTAGGCTTAGTTTACGCCATGGTTGTCGGCCTGGCGTCGTGGATGACGAGGAACCTGATATTTCGAGAGAACTTAAGATTCAGGGCCGCGCTCCTCGCGAGGGCTTTATCTTATTTTACAGGGAATACAATGGTTTCGTCTCATTCTGGAAAGGGGTTATCCTGAGGTGGGGCATAGCGGGTGTCTGGGGAAAAACAAAGCGGCGAGGAATGTTTCATTTGTGGCGAGCAGACGGAACCAACGACGCAATCAGTAAGGCAATCAAGTAGATACCGACTGTGTCACAAGACAAAAAGTCCTGTACCAATTGAAAGATATAATGTACTAACACGAAGCATTTAACTCTGTCGCTAGCGTCGTTACGTACAGAAGAATACACGGAAGGCCGAGAGGCTCAATAGAGAAACACCCTGAATGATTCTGAGGACTGGGGTTATGCAGGGAACTGTCGGATCGTTACTCTGCCCCACATCAGTCTATATAATTTCATCTGCACTCTTACATGCCTTGAGGTTGTTGGAAACTTATGAGCTGAGGCCGCACGATTTCTGTGAATGATGACGATGGACCCGTGGAGGTACTCAAATCCTCCTTTTTAGGGTATATTTTGCTCTATCCTGCGCCTACAGGAGATTAGTTAGCATATGGATCGGTGCTTACCTCATATACGAAAGCGAGTGTGCTCACGTTCACAGCCCAATGGCCTAGTATGACAGTTCTGGGCCCGTGATAGAAATCATACGATCGACACCGTAAGAGATCCTTAGACACCGCAGTCATTGGACGATTTGTGTTCTGGTTCGGAAGGGGCCTCGAGTGCATTTGCTGTCTTGTAGCCTGCAGCCGACTTTGATGCCAGGTTTCTCAGTGAAAGGAATTGTCCAGTGGATGGTTACAGCGGAGTGAAATAATCTCCCCCCTGTGGGGGGGGGGGTTAGAAGTCATTTTACTAATGGTATTCGCCAATGGCCGTCACAGGGCGTGCGTTCTTTCCGGGGCATGATTGTGATCGCCAAACGTTCTGGTCGTGCTGAGTCGACCTTAATTACTTGATTGAACTTGGACCCTGTTAACCTAATCGCACGACTTGTTTGACCACCTTGCGACTCACCAGACCTTTTCGGCAGGCATTGGCTTCTGCACATATCTGAATAATTGCGTGCTGCTACTCCAGCTATTTACAGATCGAGGTGACATGCGGCTTTCTCTACGTCCTTTAAAACCTGTTTTATTCCACCCAATGACCGACAACTTCGATTTACCAAGAGTTCAATGACCGCCGTGGGGAGTCATTCTGTTTCTTGGTCCACTTTATGAAAGTGACGCAATCATCTCACGCAAGTCTCCTCTAGCTTTTTAGCTGCCCGTTGAGGTGACTTCCCCCGGCAAGTCGCTAGAGCAATTATTCCGGCACGCTCATCCCCAGTCATGCGCCTCTGTCACGTTCTCTCATATTCTAATGGGGTCAGGTCAGGGCAACGGGTCTCAGGCTTCTCTTTATCCATGATCCATCGAGGCCATATTGTCCTTGACGCCTTATACTCTTCTGGAATGCCCAAACTGCCTCGCGCGGGGGAGGAGGAGGAGGGACAGGCCCGGGCAATCCACCACGTTGAAGAAGGCCTCATCGATCAAATCAAGAGTACGCGTCAATTCCGGAGGTTATCCCTAGAGCTCACCCTGGAGAGGGGCTTTCCTGTTGGAGTCGTGAAACACCCTGATCTCATCACCGAGGTCGATGGGGAGGTTGCTTTAGTGATCTAGGCCTGTGCTTTTGAGCTCGGAGCCTCCTCGTCCCGCTCGGCGGCGATCACAGTTTGGCCGGTACCATCGCCGGAACTCTGAGGTGCGCTGTTTCGCTCGCTCCTCTCCTCGTGTTTGTTGGAGCTCTGCATTGATCACCCTGCTTCGAACACTTCCTTCCTCTTCTCCCTTTCCTTCATTGCCCATCCCGATGTGTGTATGATCTTGATCCATGCTCTTCTGGATATATATACCATTGCTTCGACAGTTGCATGACTTGCCCGTCTCGTTCTCGTGCTCAACACCAAGCAGGATATGCAGGCCTTGAAGAATCATGTGTAAGTTGCCAATCTTGAAGATGATGTCCCATGTGAGTGGCTATCTCCGAGCTAGAGGCGAGCGGCACCATAAACATTGGTCCCATGCGACCTCGATGCCAGCCAGAGAAATGTGCTCATATCAGGATCAAATATTTCAGGTATGGTGCTCTAAACGTTGTGGACACGGCACTCGATCACGTCAGCTCGTGGGCAAACAGTCTTGTCCTTCGATGTCCCGATGTCCCCAACAGTAGCCCCGAGCACAGGCACGC
This sequence comes from Tulasnella sp. 332, assembly GCA_019632285.1. Taxonomy (NCBI): domain Eukaryota; kingdom Fungi; phylum Basidiomycota; class Agaricomycetes; order Cantharellales; family Tulasnellaceae; genus Tulasnella; species Tulasnella sp. 332. Next base: position 75,960 of record WSTV01000027.1, on the reverse strand, counting down.
CTGAACGCTGAACGTGGTGGCCCGGCTTTCCGTGAGGGGCACCGCGCCTGTAAAATAATTTATGAGGCTGGGTTACTCATAGAGCTAGGCATCATAGTGAGTCACGTGTTCAGACGAGATGGGGCGTCTGCTTATGGGTAAATTGAGAAAATTGATCATTTCAAGAAGTAAACCCGTCCCTTGAGGATCTCATCTTTGCGTACCAAACGATGGCTACCGGCTGTTCGCTGACCAGATGAGTGCTAGGCGAGTATAATTTATTTTCACTTAATCATACGAAGTCTTCCACTTACCTTGACCTTCTTCGGTTTTGCCCGGTCGACAGATGAACCCCTGCTTTCGGATGCCACATATCTATCCTGCCAGTTGCTCTCAAAGCTTGGCACGGGATCGGGTCAGAGAAACCTCATGTTACTCCCGAGATTACTTATCTTTATTCACCGGAAATGCGGATATCCGATAGGACGAAGCGAAGCTTATTGCTCGAAGGCGGACGCTGATTTGAATGATTATCGTAGTGACGCCGTAAGGTCGGAGCTATGACGTGGATCCCAACCATAATAAGGCCACGCGATACTTCTGCATTTCTTTTTTTGGGAGGTCACCGTCTTCCAATCGCAAACACAATCTTTGGAAGCTTGTGGGGTAAGTCGGTAGGTCGTCCAGCGGCCAATAGATCAGCGAGAAGATCATCAGGACGGCAGCAATCATGCTCTGCGGAGACCAGGTCGAATCCAGGCCACAGCGTCGAAAAGGAGTCTTCTGTTCTTTTGAACGCAATCGCACCTTCAACCCGTCAATGGCGGGCACTGATCTCACCGGCCTATAGCTTCTGGTCTCGGGCCCAACCCGGAGACACGAACCTGGAAGGTACCCCTATCCCTCGTCAATGTAGCACGGTTTCTACCTATAGAGCAGTCCAGAAACAAGTGGCATAATCAACTAGACTACTGCAGATCCCTATCGTAGTTAGCTCATCTTCCCGGGTATTCGGTACCGATACTCGTTGGCCATCACTAACAGAAGCATGCCAGCCATATGCACTAAGGGTCCTCGGCCTGGTGTGATGTAGATCCGTTGAGCTGGAACATCTTGAGGGTGCTGGCACTGACAAGACTCTTCAAGCCACCTTGTAGGTCAAGATAAAAGTGCCCGATATCAAGCCACAGTCAGCGGAAGCGGAAGGAGGGGCACAGGATCTGAAACATGTGGACCAGGAGACTCAGCGGGCAGGGTCAAAGTCAACCTGGAATGTCGCGTGTCAAGGTCAACCCAGGGCCCTCTTCTCCCTTACGGCCTTGATTACCAAAGTCGTAGGCGAAAGGCTAGACTATGGAGCACGGTATAAGGACCACGCAAGGCGTTGGGTCCCCGCTACCGGTTTGCAAGGTCTTAATTCGAGACAGACAAACAAATAGAGGGGGACAAATGGATAATGGCTGAAGCGGGATGTGCAAGCGCCAGTGTCCCGTCGATCAACTGATTGATGCCGACGCTAATCATTCGGCCGTTGAACTTGCTGCGCTTTTTTTTTTTCAGCACGGACCACAGGGAAAACTTTAGGCAGATCGCAAGAGTTTGTGGCAGCAAAATGCAAACACAAATCTCGATCAATAGAAAGCCCCATTGATCATGTGAGTAGCCGCTCTTGTCGCGCCGCGCCGTCACTGGTGGCGATGCGAAACTTCAAGGCCAAGGCCATGAGCAGCGTTCTCTTCCCCGACGGCACCGATCGCTCGGTTTAGACCCGTGAAATTTCCTAATTGCGGGCTTGTAAGAGATTGCCAAGGAATGAATCCCCTAGAAAGAAGCGGACCCAGCAGGACGGCACGAATGCGGATTATTGGCTGGCGCCAGCGTGCCTGTGTGAGCTATAAAAGCCCTGCTCTGAAGGCACTTGTCGTCGATAAGGCGATATTAACTGGTCAGACAGTTCTAGAACCTCTTCTTTCTCTTTCCTGACCGCCCTTGAACGAGCTTATCCGTTCACCGCCAGCACGACAAATAAAACGAGTATTCGCATCAGCAACGACCATCAACAGCAACGACCATCCTCTCTTATTCACATCCCGTCCAATTCATCCGCCGTATTGAACACAGCCTGGGCCGACTTCCCTTAAGAGCGCTCCTCTATAGTTACCTCACCTCTTCACAGCCGAGAACGCCAACAGACGCGTTTTCTTTCGCTTTCAAATTGGACCGTCCGCGTATATTGCAACGCACTTCGAACTGGCTCGTTTGGTTTTCAGCCAGACGTTGGTCTCGACCACTCTTTTCGGTCAGGTATTAGAAAGAAGTGTGGTAGCCTCCGTCCCAACCTCCTTCCTTCCCTTCCTTCGCATCTCGCCAATCCCCGAAGCCCCATGGAAACGACCAATAACCTCGACGCGCAGAAGCCGCACTCCTTGTCGTCGACCCTTTCTTCATCTTCCTCCCCCACATCCGATGCTCTCTACTTAGCAAGTGCAGACGATCAATCATTGCCTCCTTTGGTATGGCCGAGCCCATTGTACTCGGAGCAAGCCCTGGCGCCTCCGCACGGTACCGTAAGAGAGGATATCGACGTCCTCGGACAGTTCACGCAACACGATATTATTCCGTCACAGTCGTTCTTACAAGCGCCCCCAGTTCCTCACATTCAGCAGTCATACCAAGCCGCCAGGGCGTTTTCACCTCACGTCTTCTATCAGAGACCACCACCGTCCACCTTAACCCCATTCCACAACGGCGCGTTTGTTACCGATAGTCCAGCATCACCATCCCCTACCTCGACGGCTTCGAGAATACACACCTTCGCCGTCACACCACAGCAACCATCGTCAGAACAGCTGCCTTTTTCCATTGCAGCGAACGCGTCACAAGTAGTTGCAAACGCCGAACCGGACGACGCCGCTTGGAATTTGGTGCAGTCCAACGCGCCATGGAAGCCACGAGGCGGATCATCTGGTGCGGATGGCGGTTCGTCTGGCCTCATGCCGTCCGTGATGATGGAGACGAGTGGGATGTTTATGAGAAGCCCGACGCCTACGAAGCGCCAAAGGACGAATCAAGCTTGTGAAAAGTGCAGGGACCGTAAAGCTAAGGTGAGCAAGGGCATTGCCTGCCATCCATGTTGTTCCCTTGCTCATGCTTCCCCATGCTTCTAGTGCAACGGCGGTCGCCCGACATGCGCCAGATGTGCCTTGCGAGGCTTAGTGTGCGAATATGCCAAGCAGCGGCGGATGCGAGGTCCAAACAGGGGTGGTGCCTCTAACAGCAGCAGCGAACATCAGCGAACTTCTTCATCCCCAGCATCCAATGGTCCGCCTTCAATCCTGATCAGTAATGGACCTGGTGACTCGCGTTCAGAGCGTCCACGGGGTGGTCGCGTGGGAACTCCCCCAGTCGCCACCAGACCTCATTCTCTCAAGTCGGCACGGAGTGGCATCGCCAGGGCTACACATCCGAGTCCCTTGACGCTGAATATCCCCCTCCCAATCCATCGCACCATTCACGTCGCTCAGTCATTTCCAGACCTTCACTCTGAGACGTCCCGCGCATCCGACATTTCATCCACCTCGTCATCGCCCATCTCTGTCGTATCCTTCCCCCACTCAGCCGACGCGTATACCAATCGCCCTCGATCTCACACGACACCCTACTCACTTCCGACGACCGCGATGCCCGCTCACATCCAATATCAGCTCCAGCAGACGAACGGACACCTCAGTCATCTCTGTCATGGATTCAGATCTGGTAGCAGCGACGTCAGTCTTAGCGAGCCATCGGAACCTCCGAGCGCGACGGGTAGCGCGTTCGGCGCTGACGTATACGCGTACTCAGCATCGACTTCCTACCCCATACCAGTCGCGATGCCCATGATTGATCACACGGGTCACTCTCCCCCCAATAATGGCGGCTTTAACCACGGTCACGACGAACCTCTCGGGTATCACCGGTCCAACCTTGGATTCAACACCGGAAATATGACCAATGGTGATGCTGGCTCAGGTCGTAGTTCGGAGGACACTGTATACCAAAACAGAGGGAACGATCCAGTCGACGAGCACGGAATGGGAGATGTAGCTCACGACGGGTTCGATGGTGGGGAGCAGAATTGGGGGGATGTACCGATAGGGTGGGGTGGGGAAAGGCCAGTCATAGGCATGCAGAAGGTTCACGCAGGCGAACTGATGGAACTAAGATCGGCCCCAGCATCTCTGCCGTCCTCAGCTTCCCCCATGTCGTATGGGTATGAGAGCCAGCTGTCGCTCCCCTTTGCAACTTGGGATCACAACAACCTCCCGTGAGTCGTCACAGCCACCAATCACTGTTCACCCTTGCTGAATTCAATGCTTGTTTGGCAGTGTCCCACACGACCTGAGTACAGATCAAATGCCTCACCTTGAGCTGGCGAGAATGACGGTCAACCCACAGTCCGCCACGCCAAGCAACTACCTTTGGGTATCAGGCGAAGCCAATCTTCGCGAAACCGGGCACCCATTTCACAGCCCAACCGATAATGATTTCAAAGCCTGGTTCGACGAAACCTCCGAGATGGCTTACGGGCAGTGCAATGATCACAAGACTGCCGGAACAGCATTCGACATCGCCGCAGCTGGCGATACTGCCAGGAACATTGACGTCTACGAAGTTTTGGATCAATAGCATGGCCTTCGACGAGCCCAACATCTTTTCAGTAGATATTCTTATTCATAATGATCCTCTCACTCTCTGATAAGATTTTGTACATTGCGGATTCTCCTCTGGTCTTGCTATTGCTTGGAATATAGGGAAATGCCAGGGCTGTTTTCTCCATCGTCTCTGTTCGCTCGAGCTTGCCATGGTATTGAAGGCTCTACCCTAACCGGAACTTCTACTTGCAGAGATGACCGTAGTGGTGCCGAAGGCTGGCCTCTTCACTCATAGAAGAGCTCAACTCACGATCAAATTTTAGTTCATCTGACGGGGTGAGGAGCAAGTTCCACGGTCTTGGACGCCAGAATTGTATTACTCTGCGACTGCTGCTATCAGTCTACTTCTCCTGGCCTCTTCGATAGTCTTCATCTTGTTCCAAATATCTTCCGTAACTTCAGACTCGTGGTATGTTAAGGCCAAGAGTCTATCAATTATCGGACTGTCAGCGACAAACGATGACGGGAGCTAGAAGATTGCTGACTGACCGCGCCACGTTCATCCGTAGCCTCAGATCGTCAGGAGTGATTGGGGATAGCTTTGATGCACTCTCTGAGCGCTCTTTAACAAAGTCGGCTTGGATATACTTCGGGTCGGAGAGAGTCTCAGTGGTGAAAAGTCAACCACGCATGCATTTTGAATCATCACTGGACTTACCTTGCCAACAGTCTGTGTCACCTTGGCATCGCCCACCAAAGCTCCGCAGATGAGTCGACGGAACGCATCGAGTTTCTCGGCAGGAGGCAACTTGATATCTGACGCGCTTTTATATGGATCGTTTGTCTGGCCAAGATCTATTGTTTTTGCCCTCAACGGCAAGATAATCTCGTTCTGCGAGCGAGATTCAGACGGATCAATAGGTTCTCATAGGCTACTTTGCAAGAAATCGGCGCTCACATCTGGTAAGAATAGACTTTCCCCGCTCTTTCCTCCCTCGCACAGGACAATGCAAGGAAACTCAGTGTGAAACTCGAAGCCACGTCCAGCGCTGAACGGATACTTGTAGTGCAGGACCTGAGTGCGTATCACGCTCCGTAACGTTTGAAGGTTCTCCACAGCCTGCGAGGACAGCATCCCTAAGAAAAGTCTCAAAAGGCTGGGCTGCGAGTGAGAGGGGGCGAAAGCCAACGGACGAACCTTCCTCTACGCCTGCCTCAAGTATAGTCAGCACGGTTCTCGGCGGAAGCTGCAGCACACCCGAATGAAGATCCTCGTCTACACTGCGAGGTGCAAAATGGATGGGATGTGGCGTCGGCTTCGGTTGTTGCTCTGCATTTAAAGAACCGGACATCGGCCCTGCTTGAGCATCCTCCGACCATGCACTCAGGTTCTTGGGTAGATCAAGGAAGACAGTGACGGGTAGCATAAGCTCTAGAACATGAGCCAGGGTGGGCTTTGGGCGAGTCATTGCTCCTTTTGGAGGGGGAGGGAAAGATGAGATTGTTAGGGCCGGAGGTAAAATTTCGGGATGCCGCGAGTACCTGAAAAGTAATAAGAAGATCAATACTCGACTAAGCGTCAGAGTCAAAATTACACCACTGACACTCGAGCCACTGCAACAATCAGTGCCCACTCAGCGGCCAACTGATCGCCGCCGAGCGCTTCCTCAGCAACCCAAGCAACCAGCTCTGCTCGGTCGTTGGAGACTGAGTCTGAGTTGCTCTGGTGGCCGCTCGCTTGGTACACTTCGTCCGATGGAGTGGAAAGCCGCAGCGGATAGACAAAGGGAGCAATGGTTTTCGGATGTTGGCGTGTAAATATGACGTTTATCGTAGGAACGAGGTCTGGCCCCTTCCCCTCATCATCTTCGATAGACGGCGGGCCTAGGCTGAATTTTAGGTCGTGGATTGAGGAGTATTTTCTTGGTAGGTTAAGGAAGATGCGACTAACCCATCAATTACAAAGAGACCAACAAAAGTCACTATCTCGGTGGGCTTGAACGCGAATGTATTTTTGGTGTAAGTCTTTTGACTCGACCTCTTCGTTAGTAACTGGATTGCTATTCTACCCCATAGGAATCCGCATACCTTAATCTGCACTCCAACGTGTTCTGAAGCTGTTGGAAACTTATGAGGTCGAGACTTTATGGCTTCTTTTGACGATGTCGCCTGACCCGCTGAGTTGCCCAAGTCCTGCGTGCCTGAAGTAGGCCGCGCTCCGTCCAACGCCTATGAGCATATTATTGAGCATATAATTCGGCTTTGGGGGATCGATCGATGCTCACCTCACGTATAAAAGCGGACTCGCCCGGGACGCTGACAGCCCAATACGAACATCGATCCTTGAAGTTCGAGTCCCTATGGTCAATCTCTCCGTCGTAAAACTCGAGTTTATCCGCCAAACCCCATCCTCCAAGCCTGGTAGCATCACCATGTTCGAAAGTTAAGACGTAGACGTCATTTGATAGTGTGGCCTGCACCATCCCTCTGAATCGGACGAGAGAACCCGAGGGTATACTTTCGGGCGGAGAATCCACCGATAGGACTTGAATCTGGCGTGTAGCGAGCCTGATTTAGCGCTAAGATTGCTAGATATTTCTCCACTCATTACATATGTATTGTCTCACCTCGTTGAACGCGTCTTCGTCTTTAAAGAGCTGCTCGAAGTGAGTCGCCACCACATTCGGGAAGTCGTCGCCACTATGCTCTGCGCGCTCCACGAAGAGATCGTTGATAACTTTTCCAGGAGAGCTTAAAGCGTCGGCGCGAGCCAGAGAGACCATTTTGTTCACTAGGCCACGTCAAAGGCAGATGGAAGTCAAAGGTGCATGTAAGGTTGATTGATCTACACCCGAACATTTGTCACATCGAAACCTCCACTAGCTTGCAATGGCAACTCCAGTCAAGACCATGATATACGGGTAGATAACATATGTTACAATCAGAAATGGGACATTTGATTACATTTTGGTGCGTCTCCTGTGAAGGGATAGTGTCAACCTGACCGCAACTCGGAGGGGACGGACGGCCCACGAACCTTTTGGGTTTGAATTCCTCATCGTACGTCTGGAAGAACTCGGTTGGCTGCATCGGCTTCTGCCCCATCATCAACTGGAATGAGTGGGTAGAGACATAGCTGGTCTTGCCCTCTTTGATGAGGGAATAGTACTCGAGGATGTACTCTTTCTCGGCCTCATCGATCTCTGCCGCCTTCAAGATCTCCCTGGCTTCCTCCCTAAGTTACAGGATCGTGAAGTTAAAATAAGTCCCTTAAATCAAAGGACTGTGGGTAAGGGGCAACTCACTCGGTGATGTCTTCAAACTCCATTTTGACATTCAAAGCGTCGCGGGCGGCCGTAGCGAGTTCTTCACCAGCGCACAGCGTAGGTCCTGTAATGGTAATGAGTTGGCCACGATGGTTGTCGTCAAGGCCATGTGGACCCTCTCCCGTGATAACCATTGCCGCGATTTGAGCAACGTCACCAAGGGCCACCGGTGCAAATTTGTGATCCTTGCCGATAGGGAGCGGGAGTTTCCCGGTGGATTGCGCTTGTTTGTTATATAAAAGGAGATTTTCTGCGTAAAAGCCGGCACTGGAACGATCACACGAAGAAATGGTACATTAGCGCCGGAATACGACAGATGATTGGGTTCAGTGACGTACCGAATGACACAAGGTGAGTGTCCAGCTTCTGTCTCCAAATCGCCCTTCGTCTGCAACACCAGCTGTTCGATGTCGATGAACTCCCGAAGATGTGGCTGCTTCTCCTTCTCCGCCAGATCCGCTCCAGCAGCACTCAACAGCACGACGCACTTGACCCCAGCGTCTCTCGTGGCCCTGATCATCTCCCGAGTCAATTTGAGCCGATCCTTGCTCGATGGAGGGATGAGGAAGATGACATCGGTCTTGGCGTGCTTCAAGGCGCTGACCAACTCATATACCTTTCCGGGATGATGGGTAACGACATTGACGGGTGGGACTTCAGCCTCGGAGTCCTCCATCTTGATGTCCTTGAGGTCGTCGCACTTGTGAGGATGGGCGGCGATGAGGGTCAGGGATCCGATTTTGGAAGCGTAGTCCTCATCGGTCAAGAGGAGCTCTGCGATGAGGTGGCCGGTCTGGCCATCGGCGCTGGTGACGCAAACATGCTTCTTGCTGGGATCGGAGGTAGAAGATGCAGCCGCAGCGTGATTTCTCTTTTTTGGGGGCATGATGTTTCGTTTGGATAAAGACGACGGATAAGAGACGCATATCTCAACGGCGACTTTATAGCAGCGGACAACCCATCGCTGATACTTCCGTACACTTTGAGAGAAGATGACGATGAGGGCTAGGATCTCGTATAGGCCTCGGCTCCTGGAGGTGTGGATTTGAATGATGCGGACCTTTGATATCATCATCCATGACGATAACATGAAGGATTTCCAGGGCTAGATCCGTCCTTGGTCCTGAGATCATCCCTTGTCATTGGGTCGTTGATTCCGAAGGGAGGTCCAGCTAAAAAGCCATTGCACTGGTGAGGGCCTTGTCCGAGAATGGCGCATGACTTGCTGGGAGAAGCGGCCCTTGACCCGCGGTATTGGGACAAAAGAATTGTAACTGAATACGGTCTCACGATACCGACACGGAATCACTTACGCTATTCAGTATTCAGGCCGAAGTCAGCCATTTCCCACATTGTCTAGCTCTCAATAATCATGAGCAACGGAGCATCTAGCGGAAGCAACGAGCAAGACACAGCTTGTATTCTCGACAAGTGTGCAGTCACCCTGGACAGCGCATCTGCCTCCATTGTCAGTCTTCTGCTACTCCCAACCAGATATTATGTTTGTCTTACATAGATCTCTTTCGCTATATAAGCTTCGAAATTTTTCCACCTTCTTGAGAGCGGGAGCCTCCGTCGATGACATCAGGATTATCTCCGACTTCATCAGACTCTCCACGCGTCGCATCGTCGCTGAAAAAATTCTGCACCAGGACATTCTTGACAGTGTCCTAGATTTTTGTACGATCCGTGAGGTAGCGAGCGTTGGCCAGACTTCAAAATCGCTGCGTTTTCGAACAAGAGAATATCTCTTGAGGCGACTACAGACCATGTTGAAGCCGTGGATACGAGATTACTCGTCGATGCGATGCATGATGTACGAGACCGATACCGTCATCTCCGGCTCTTGGGCCCTCGCGTTCATCCTCGGCTCTGCGGATCCAACGGAATGGCAAGCTAAAGACGTCGATCTGTTTGTTCCTATGGGCAAGCCATGTGAGGAACTGCTCACCTATCTCACCACAAGAGAAGGCTACACTCAAATCGAACCGAAAGGCAATCAACAAATGGGCATGCTTGGGTGGGTGCCTGGGACGATGGAAGAGTCCGAGGAAGCCTATGAGTTCTTCAAGCGAGGTATGTATCAGTCCATCACGAGCAATATCCAGTTGTTATTCTCACCTCCATTGACCACAGGGGTGAAAAAAGTCTATAAACTTACAAAGCTCCTCAACAATGGCGATGTATGCACCATCGACGTCATCGAGAGCCGCCATAGCGCCGCCTTTGCACCCATCGTGTCGTTCGACTACACTTGCGTCATGAACTGGATCGCTCACGACAGCATCGTCGTTCTCTATCCAAACTTCACGACGCAAAAAATCGGAATCAATCAACGCTGCAACTCCGTTGCGGACAGGGACGAATTGCGATCGCGAAAATATGAAGAGAGACGATTCGTCCACTGTCCCCAGACGATCGATCTGCCCGGGGCTCCTGCATGCAAAGAGGCATGTATGCTACTGATCAGGGATACTCTCGATTCCGGTATCATGGTCTTGTCCTTGGCAGATGCAGGAGGAGACGCCATATATTCTAGGATGCCTAGAGCGTCCTGGAGCCTCGGTAGTAACTCCGGCCAGTCTGAATGCCGTTATCCGGGCTGCCCACAAGGGAAAACGGAGAGCTCATTAAAGCAGCGTCATGTGAACTACAAATCAGCTTTGCGAAGCCTCCTTCGAGATTGTGTTTGGCAGGAGTCATGGCTTCTTCCCGTCTAAAACGTTGTGCCGTCCTCAGTCTCAGATCAATGCATAAATCATCAATATTTTCAAGAATGCTCATAATTATTCAGTCCCTTCTGCCTCATTCCATACGCCTTCGAGGTTTGCCTCTTCGTCGGAGAGTGCGGCTGGCATGGGCAGTTAATGTCATCAAATCTGTAAGTGAGCATAAACTGCTGGAAATTTACTACAGCTAGACGGGGAGTGTATCGTTGGTCAAGTTCGTAGTAGTGTCCTTCTTCTCTCGTAAAGTAAATTTGAGCCTCAAAGTCGCTAAATTAGTGTCGACCGCATCGCATCGTCTGCCCAGGGTCTATCGGCACGTCAGGGTCTAAAGCATTGCGGCGACCACGCTCATGTACCAGCTTGTTCGGTTCCCAACAGTCCTGTGGCCGCTTGATCAAACGCTTTTCTAGACTCGGACGAGCGTTTTGCACTCAGAGATATTGAGTTGGGGCTATTTAATTAGGAGCCACGGTATTTCACCGACTCGAAGTAGACGGTGCCCATCGACAGCGTTGATAAAGCCAGTGCCTATTGAGTTCACGAAATGAATACCCTCATCCCACAGAGTGAGAACGTTCCCGTTCACAGGTATGTGCCCGATGCCTATCGGCAATTGTTTATAGAGGCACCTTGCCTCAGGACTCTAGCAAACACAGAGCCTCTGCCTGGCCCATTGATCATAGGTAGCCGTGGAACAATATCTTGCCTAGGTAGTTTAGATAGGATAGGTCTTCCGCCAAGGTCATGTGTAGTGATATTGCTACCATACCAGGGTCGCATGATGCTAACACGAATTGTATGACAAGGTGTGCCACAATTCACCATCTTCGCTCTTCATCATGATGGACTGTACAAGTAACAGTGACAATGAACACAACATTTCTCAAGCTCTCCATGACTTCCTGGCTACTATCGATAGCGCATCTGGCTCTGCAGTCAGTCGTTCACTATGGACTGGAGTACATTTGTCTTACTTATTTCTTTTTCGCCGCAGCCCCGCGACTTTTCCACCTGCTTGAGAATGGGTACCACCGCAGATAAAATCAATGTCGTTTCTGATTTTACCGAACTCTCCATACGCCGCGTAATCGCTAAAAAGATCCTGCACCAAAGGAGATCCTGGACAGGGTCCTGGATTTTTGCACGATGCGCGAGGTAGTGAGAGTTAGTCAGACGTCGAGATCGCTGTGCTTAGATGTCAGGGGATATCTCCTAAGGCGATTCTAGGCCGTGTTAAGGCCATAGGTATGAGATGACACATCTATTTTGCGGCGTAATGGAGACCCACACCGTCATCTCAGGCTATTGGGCCCTCGCGTTCATCCTTGGCTTTGCAGATCCAACGGAATGGAAAGCTAAGGATATCGATCTGTACATCCCTCTGGGCAAGCTGTGCGAGGACTCGGCCGCCTACCTGAGTACAAGGGAAGGGTACACTCGGATTGAATGCTACAAGCGATCTGGGATGAGCCAGTCAACTCTGTCAGATTCGATGACGGAGGAACGCGCAGACACGTATGAGTTCGACATGCGAGATGTGTGTCAGCATACTATCGACGGTTTGAAGGGAATAACCTCTCCCTCCCTGAATTCAAGATAGAAGGGACGTCTATAAACCGGCAAAACTCCTGAATGATGGGAAATGTTGGACCATCGACGCCATCGAGGGCACTTGGGAATCCACCTTTCAACCAATCGTATCATTCCACTACACCTGTGTCATGAATTGGGCCGCTCACGACAGCATCGTCACTCTCTACCCAGATTTGACGATGGGAATGCTCAGCATCGATCAAAGCTGCGAGGTAGACAGGGCCAGGGTCAAATTGCGGTTGCAGAAATATGAAGAAAGAGGATTCAAACACCGTCGCCAGGCGAAATGATCTACCTGCAGCTGAGGTATGCAAAGAAGCATGCCTGCTACCCACAGGGACACCAGAAATTCTGGCGCAATGGTCGTACTATTTGTAGAGGGAGGAGGTGATACGATGCATTGTGTTTCCTGGCAGCTCAAGAGAAGCTGCTCCCAGACTGGATGCCGTCATCCTGGCTGCGCACAGATGAGTCCCATATGCCGTGTCACTCTCTACACTCCCATCTGGCACGAGTCGTTGTAATTACGCCACCCTTCTGTTTGATCAATCAAACGTTACACCGTCTTCATTCTTAGAACAAAGTACGCGACATCAATATCTTGGAGAATGTTCATTTATGTAGTTCAATATCTTGGGCCCAGTTAAACACGTCCTCGATGGTCGCCTCTCCGTTGGGATTTGCCACGGTCGCGGGTTGCTATAAAATCGGATCCGGGAGTGAGCACAGACTCCAGGAGATCACCAATACCTAAACGGACCCTCCTATGAAGGTTGTCAACAACCAAGTTCCTGGTTGTATCCGCTTGCTCTCGTACAGCCTGAGCCTGAGCCCTCAAAGTCGCTAGATTAGTCTCGATCGCATCGCATCGTCTAGTAGGAGCATCTCAGTACACCTGAAACTGATGCGTAAACCCTTAAGACGAGCTCACTCATGTATTAGCTTGGTCTCTGCACGACGCTCTCGTAGCTGTTTCATCAACAGCTCCTCTAGGCTCGTGCGTGCCTTAAGTTGTCCATAAGCCGGGGCTCTCTAACCAGAATCGACGGAGATTTTACTGACTTGAAGCGGGCGATAGCTGTTAACAGCGTTCATAAAGCTAATTCCGATCGAGTTCATGAAGTGAATGTCCTCATCCCATGGGGTAAGAGCGGTGTCGTTCACGGGCAGGTGTTCGGTCAGCGAGCCCAGAACCGTGTACCACCCCCGCAAAATCGTCTCCAGCATTTTGTGTAGAGCTTCGCGCTGATCTGTAAATTTTCATGAGGAGGTTCAGACCTCTTGCGCACAAAGCTTTCTGGGATGGCTCACCGACTCCAGGAGGCCGTGGCACAACATCCGGCATAGTCGGCTCAGGTAGGGTAGGTCTCCCCTCATAGATCTGACAGCGCGGCGCAATTAAGTTTTCTCCGAATGATCGTTATACTGAACGAAATGGCTTACAGGCCAAGGATCATTGAACATCTCGAATCGGCCACCCTCTAGGATCCAGTCTATCCGGGGCCTCTCAAGCACACTGACGTCAAAATCTGGGATGCTCTCGGGCGGTTGATCGTTCAAGATGTCGGCTTGAGTCGTCCCTTCAGGTAGAGGTTCATGAATGGTCGTTCGCGTACGCTCGCGGACGAGTTTGAGATGTTTCAAGTTGGCGTCGGTGAACGATTTGAATCTCGCGGGTGGTACGGGATAGGATTCATAGTCTTGAGGGACCTCCATGGTCTTTATAAGCGAGATCAAGATGTCGCTTGGGGAGTCTGGTCAAGGCTGAACACTTGCCAAACGGCGTCCTCAGCGTGGGGACCATCCCTTAAACATCCCCTGCTCAACCACAACTTGCCTAAAAATGACATCCGTCGTTCTAGAAACCAGTATGGGCCAGGTGAGCCTTTAAGATTTCTTCCGCGTCCCATTAATCAGAGCTGACATTCTGCTCTCGTGATACAGGTAACCCTGGAGTTGTATTGGGACCACGCACCGAAGGTTCGCTCAACTATGTTGAGCATTCGACAAACTTGCTCAGATGGACAATCTTCATCTCTAGACATGCAAAAACTTCTCGGAGCTTGCAAGGCGTGGCTATTATAATGGACTTGTGTTCCATCGTATCATCCCGGTAACGCAGAGTTGATCGTGTTACTGCTGCCGGATGAGAAATCCCAAGGCCTGACTGTGTTTATACTCTCAGGACTTCATGATTCAAGGTAAGACGCTTCTGCTCGCCAGCTCCCTCACTCGACTCATTGCACCGCAAATCGACAGGTGGTGATCCAACTGGTACTGGGCGTGGGGGAACCAGCATCTACGGCCAGAAGTTGTAAGCATCCAGAGTATCTAGGCGCTTGAATTAATGAGCTAACTGAGTATCAAGTGAAGATGAATTTAACCCTGAGTTGCGGTTTGTTGGAGCTGGGATCCTCGCAATGGCTAACTCGGGACCTAATACTAACGGTATACCCGTTCCATTGATAGTGTTTATTAGACGTCCCAACATCCCTGACGTAGTTATTTGCTTTTAAAGGATCGCAGTTCTTCATCTCTTTGGGCCCTACGCCGTTCTTAGACGACAAGCATACGATTTTCGGTCGTGTTACAACGGGAATGCGGGTTGTCCAAAGAATCGGAGCCGTTAAGACAGATTCGCAAGACAGGTACGCGGTTTCCACAGGAATGATTTCAAACACTTTTAGTGACTTATTTCGCCGCAAGACCTCTGGAAGATATCAAGATTGACAAAGCAAAGGTTACCGAAGGATGATGTACCGCTTTATCTTCCGGCCAGAAGTCCTACATTACGTTTTTGGGGGCAGGATATTCAACGATGAGACCCCCTCCCTATGTGTGATAGATGAGAGACGATAAGCTACCTGCATATTGCTTGTATCGAACTTGGAGCTAGATGGATTGAAATTAGTGCCGTTGTTTCAAGGTTGTCGGAGTTACGTAATAGCACCCCAAAATCTGACAGACTCAACATGCGCGCGATCATCCAACGGGTCTCATCAGCTGCGGTGACTGGTACAGAGCTTTCCTTTGAGTCATATTGTGCTCTTCACTGAGGTCCGGGATTTAGTTGACAATGACATTGTTGGCAAAATCTCCAAAGGCCTCTTGGTTCTCATCGGCATCGGAGTTGGTACGCAAACCCTTACCCGACCTGCTCCTGACGGGCACTCATAGTGTGTGGTGAACTAGACGATACGCCGGCCGACATGGAGGCTATCGCAAAGAAGATCTTGGCGGTCCGCGTTTTTGACGATGAGAATGGGACCATGTGGAAACACGGCGTGAAGGATATCGGTGGAGAGGTACTCTGTGTCTCTCAATTTACTCTCATGGCGAAAACGACGAAGGGGAGCAAGCCTGACTTCCATGGTGCGATGGTCAGGCCAATTCTGGAAAGGTTCAGGTACCCACCGTCTCAAACTGACGTGCTTGTTTCCCAAGGGAAGCGAGTCTTCGAGGTCCATGTACTCGAACTTGCTGAGCCGTCTTGGAGAACTGTACGACCCGTCAAAGATCCAAGGTCAGCCTAACTCGCAAGTGAGCAGATGTTGACAAACTCCCCTAATCCATCCACCATACTTGATGCAGATGGGAGGTTCGGGGCTATGATGAGCGTCTCAATCATGAACGAGGTGAATTATGTGTACGTTGGGTTTTTACAGCTGGGCGACTCCTGATCCCCATTCGCTTCAGGGGCCAGTCACCATTCCGATCGACTCGCGGAAATTCGAATATGTACAGCCCGTATCACGTTCGATGCAGTCCACAAACTCGCCAACCTCGTGACCTTTTAAACGTCTTGCCAAATTGATACCATAGAGCTCGCTTAGAGGTTTTTGCCCGATAATAACATTGATAGTGCTGGGGTTCATCTCAGGTCGCCATGGCATCCACCTACGCGAGGTCATGTCGGGGTGGTCGATGCTAACTCCACACGGCCTTCGATCACCTCCCAATGTACTGGGGCAAAGAAACACAGCCTGAAACGGTCTATCTGGATATGCGATCTATGACCAACCGAACCACCTGCATGCTTGGGCCAATCCTTCGTCCGGCATCTATCACCTGTCGAAGCGTGACGAGTTAACGTCCATGCTGAGCTACCTGACCTGTATGGGGTAAAATATACCTGTCGAATTGGGTATTTTGATCCTAGCCCACCTCGGGCCACTTTCAGCGATTGATGTCGACAGGCTGTATAACTCATTGTCTTGCACTGCTATTCTCTTTCCCTCTCGTCTTCGCTATTAACTCGACAGTGCAACTCAACGACTGGAGGACGCTGTGTCTCAATGGAACTTGCTCGTACATCATGCCTACTCGGCGGGGGCAGGCTGGACGCTCGTAATCAGCGATCACTTAAATGTCGTGCTGGACACTGCGTACTTGCTTAAGCTGGCTTCTAATATCATTATTATACATACAAGAAAGAGAGTTGAATTTCTTCCGACTTCCATGGTCGGTAGATCGGTTGCTGGCTAGACCCTTCTACGCTGTGACCCGAACCGGAACTCCCAGAAGATCCAACTTGCTTACACAGGAGACCCAGATAGATGCTCCCATGCCTTTGGGGGAGGTTCGGTGAGTACAATCGTCCGTCTGCCAGGGTCGTGCGCAGTGGGGCCTTTCTCTAGAGTCGCCAAGGCGTAGTCAACGTCAGACAAGGCTACACCAGTCAGCGTACATTGAACGGAACGCCGGTTGGGAGATTATCTTCTGGAAAGTGAGTTCCAAATCCTACCTATCAGTCCCAGATATACAAGAGCTGAAGCCTTTGGTCGTCAATCTCGCAGCGCGTTCCCTGTGGTTAGACGTTTCACCTTGATACCGACTTTCAGGCAATACCCGCCAGGTATGCCAAACCACCGGATATCCCCCTTTTGCACTTCCGAATGTTGATACAGCCTGCGTCTAAACTTTTGTAGCAATGGCCTAGTGAGCTTAGCGATCTCCGCCTCGAACCGACCCGATGATGACTTGACGGCTGGGAATCCAACAGCGATTCAGAGGATGATGGTACGTCGGGGATTGCGACGTTGAGGTGGTTCTAGTGAATTTGTCCAACGCTTTTTCAAAGATAGGGGCAAACATCCCATCCGCCGTCGCACAGATGTCTGAGATTTCTGTCTCGTCATATTATTCATCTGTACCTGGATATGACCGGGACCGTTAACAATGATCATTGGAATCACAACATCACCTGGAATATCCAATCTGAAGCCGCCAAACAAGCCGTGCTGTTCAACAAAGATATCGACTGCGGTCCCATTCCCGAGGACATGAGTGTTTGATAGATTCTCGCGTTTTGGAATCCTTCACTTAACTTGATGCATGCATGCATAGATTCAGATTCAGTTGAACATTGCCCAGGCAAAGGGACAACCGACATTCGGCTATGTATTGGTCGGGACCCTCGTTCCGCCCACAGTTCATGGTGACTTTCGATTTTCCCTCACGTAAATGAGTATTGAAGATTTACCATACTCTTTGATAGATTACGGTCTGTATTCCAAGCTGGCGCTAGATATTCTGTCAACCTTCGATATGGAAGCTTCAGTTACAGTCAGTCTAGACTAATCCAGCAGGCTTCCATCATTGCTACACAGCATCTCAAGAGCGCCGGAGATTTAGGTGACTTTAGACTCAGTGCAAGCGCAATCTTTGGAGTGGGCATACCAGGGTTGGACGTACCAGAGTGAGATCGCGCCGTGGGCTGCAAGCTAAATAGACTGCACTATCTATCCGTTTTCATTGGCCAATGGAAACAATGTAGCATATTTCGCGTGGACTCTTCCTTCGCGATCACCGCTCAATTTACAGCAACACTATCGCTGGCCGTAGAGATATTATTGTCAATCAACTACCACCTTCAGGAGATAGAATTCTTCTACCCACCAAAGAATGGAGGTTTTGTGGTAGATTCAAACACATACCTTCCCGTGGGGTCTCTACAGCCATTAGATTGGCAAAGTGAACTTACCTCAGGGTCATGCTAGCTCAAACCAAACTGCAAGGTAATGCCACGACGGTCGCTAGCCTTCAAGCATATATCATACCAAAGGTGGGCTATTTCTCAACTCTAGGATCAAAGTCGCTACTCATCATCTCCTTCCGCTAGCTTAATTTCGGCGTGGATTTCGCCTCCGGATTCGCCCAAGCGAATATGTTTATGAATCTAGGCATGGGGCCTTCTCTGACCGGGAGCCTCAAGGCAGGACGGAGCACGGATCTAGCGGACCAGATCAAAGACGATGGAAAACCGTGTCTCGATTTGATGGCATTCTCTGAGGTTCGGGCAGGAATTGCAAGCAGACTCAGTAACCTTTCCCTGTCAGCTTCGGTGTTAGGTTATGGAGAAAGGAGCTCGAGCTTTGGAAGGTAGACGACTTCTCGCTTGCATACACCGGGCGGGGTTTTCTATCGGGTTACCTTTCCATTTTCCAGAAATGCGGTAACGACTCAACTGTTGGCTTACTGGCGCCGAGCACATCCGCCAAGATCGGCCGCCGTTCAACCCTTGGTGGTCCGATCTGCTCAAGAGTCTCACCGAGGTCAGACCTCAACGCCTCCCCGGCCAGCACACTCCAGCCTTGCCGGAGGAGCGCTCCCCGACATGACCAGCCACGCTCACTTACACATCTGAATACTCTTTCCCGTTCTCTGCCACTGTCTTCTAACACTTAAGATCTCCTCTTGGAATACAAGATAAGTAGGGAGCGGGGTCAGGTTTGTGTCGGAGAGGGGCGACCTCTTCGATGCTCCTCCAAAGCTGCAAGATCAAAAAGACAGCACCGCAATCGGTAGCTGAAAGCGCTGGAGGTTTGCTCTCCGTCCCTCCCTTCAGTGGGCACTAATTTCCTCCCCAAGAGGCTCCAACGACCGCACCTTCGTGACCCACGACCTTAACATAGACGCCGTTGTATTGTAGATTGCTCGTAGTAAAGCGCACCATCAGCGTACTCTCTGCCAGCGCTCTAATCTCTCTCTCTCTCTCTCTCTCTGCTCAAGAGTCTCGCCTAGTAGCTTGCTAGTTAGTCTATTGAAGATAACAGCATGAACGTCTCAATTTCTCCCGCAACAACGCGTGCAATGAGTGTTATTTGTTTGGACACCGATTTGGCCGATCGCGAAGATCTATGTTATTTCGTACCGGCCTGCATCCTCACCCTCAACTCGGTGACCTCGCTCTAACGACCAGGCGTCTTCTCATATAACCAAGTAGTGCCGTCAATAGTGGAATCTATTGCTGTTATCCGTTATGATTGAAGAGTTTAGCACTCCAGGCCTGGTTGAGCCCATCCAAGACGAGCCAATGAAACCAGTCCTAGAAATCCCAGTGAGCCAATACTTCATCTAAGCGATCCCCATAATATGTGGATACCTCTGACTACTTGCCTTTCCGCGCGTAGGCAGTCGTTCCCCAACGCAGAGCGGCCAAGAGGGCCGCGGCGACACTTTCAACCCAGTTGCAGACGAAACCACGTCCGCTGTCGAAGAGAACGTCTAAGGCTGATGTATCCCGAGAAACAGATGCTATGACTGAACCAGACGATACAATGGAGGTTGATCACGAGTCAAACTCCACGTCACGGTTCATGTCAGCGGCAGCGGATCCAAAGAAGCCCAGGGTCGTCCGAACTTACGGCAAGAAGCTCGAACCCGTCGCTCGCTCTCGTCGAACAAGTGCGCATTCAGCAAGCGGCCGTCCGTCCGAGTATTCGACGCTATCGTCTCCACCGTCACCTTGTGCATCTAGCCCTCTGAGCGAGCAGGGGACGATACAGACTCCCAAACGACGCAAACGGCTTTCAGGTGCGATGATATCGAGTGCATCCACGGCTAAACCCTCGTCTTCCAAGCGTCGCAAAGTCGCAGGCCGCGATGCGAATGCTGCAGCTCCTCGAGCTCTTGGTACAATGAGTTCTCGGGTGACGAACGCAAGCAATCGACGACCCCCGTTATTCGGCACGTCGACGTCTTTGTCAATAGGGAATCACATCGAAAAAATGACGATATCACCACGCATGTCAGGAGCCCCAGCTGTGTTGGGCTGGGCCCGTATCAACATGAGCGGAGACTCAATTCCAAGCAACGACTCGACTGGTTTCTGGTGGCCTTGTGAGGTATGGTCGGATGCAGAAGTGGGAAAGGAAATGATCACTGACCGGCTCTGTAGGTTAATGGCTCAGCAAATAGCGATATAACTGAGATTACTCTGTTAGGGGATTCACCAGGAGAATCTTCCACTCGCACACGGAAAATACCATCTACGTCTGAACTAACCCTCCCCTTCCGAGCAGCACATGGAATAAGATTCGACATCAGTACCTTCGACAGAAACGACCAGGAGTCTGCAGCTACGATTGATGGGCTTATGGCAGAGGACTCGCAAAAGTTACGTGACCGGTGGAAAGATGCGATGGACCAAGCTCTATTGAAGGATCGGACGGAAAATGACGGTCTGCCCGACATCAGCTTCCTGGCTTCAAGCCAAGCAATCGTGTCTGCATCTCAATCAGGTGGATCGGGTCATAAACTGAGAACCAACTCCCTGACGCCAACCCAAGAAGCTATGCCCAAAGAGCAGCGATGGAAACCAGATCCAGCGTATGTATTAGTCGGCTTCACTATCCACTCTCACGCGATTCACATCATAAATGACATAGGCTTCATATCGGTGCCACTGGGCTCTGTCGGGAGAAGGCTGTGTCCTCAAAATACTGGCCTGCCAAGATTGAAGCACATATTCCCCAAAAAAATGACAAATCGGGGCGTTACCTCGTAATCTTTAGTGATGGGACAACGAGGCGGGTACCAAGGGATTGGTGGCTGACGGATACCTGTGATGAATTTTTGACATGCGACGTATGTAAGATTTGGCTTTCTCCGGCACAAGCAGGATAGGCAGCCGCTAAAGCAGTCCTTTGGCTAGTTAGGAGAATACGAAGCGACCCCTGAAGATGACGAAGATGATGGTCGGAAATCACCACTTCCCCGACGGGACCCTTCCCCCAGCCCTCTTCCCGACGTTCCAGACGACGACACATTCACGGCACTCGACTTACGGCTTCAAATAGCGTATATCAGGCCGGTGCTCAACCTCATCATAAAAGGGCAGTATCGGTGGGCATTTCCCCGACACGACGCATTCATGGCTGGCGGGATCACACGCTTGAAGTTGACAGAGAACGCGAAGGCTGGCGACCTGAGCCCGGATGATGTCAGCGACGTCATGAAGGAGATCCGGAGATGGGCGCTCCGTGGAGAGCGATGGAGACTCAGTGTCGAGGCAGGGGACTCACCCCATGGCCAACCGGCCCCGAGGTCGAGTCTCGATGGCTACGCGTTGACTGAACCTATGCAACCTCTCCTAGATGGCTGGGCCAATATTCCCTCCGACCGAGTACCAAGGCCTCTTGGTGAACCCAAGTACGAATTGTTGCATGCTACCGAACGTAACCAGGTCAGGCAATTGATCGTTCCAGTCTGAAAGGAATGAAGAACTCACTTGCACCTCCTTTGTGTGCGGTTGTAACATCCTCACAATCCAGTACTGTGCAGACGTGCTATTACCTGAAGCGCTCCTTCAGCTGTACATCTTGCGTCGCGGCCTGCGCATGGGACCCATACCTAACCCGGACGATGCCTATGAAGATGACTTGTACACATCCGCAAGTAAAGTGTTTGAGAATGAGACGTGGGTGGGCCTTTGGGCAGAAATGGTGATTTCCTCGAGACTCAACAAGCGAAGGCTGAAGGGCCTACCGCCCACCAACTCCAAGGATCGATCTGAGAAACAATCACCTGTCAGAGGGACTACGCGGTCGAATCGCATCTTTGCATGATAGTTGTTGCTTAGGAATCTCAGACAAGTTTTGGTTTGCCTCTGTACTATTATCTCATCCACGATGTCGATTCAAAAGATTAATAATAAGATGATATTACGGGTACTAAATATCATTCCACTGCGTGACAAAATTATAGACGACAGGTACACAGAGAGATACATGTAAAAGCACAAACGAACGACAGGACACACTTTCGTTGATTAAGATTCGAATGCCGCGTGCATATTGGGTTGCGGTTGGAAGGCCATAGAATGTGCGCGTCCGGGGCTGTTATGCCCAGAATTGGCGGGGGAGTTCAACTTTGGTGTGATGAATCCCGATCCCCCAGGACCGTAGGCGAAACCACCAGAAAGTCCTTCAAACGAGTTCGAGTAGCCTAAAGCAGACAAACACTTGGCTCAGTCTTGTTCGCTTGGTGACCTCAGGACACTTCGATGAAACATTTTGAACTCACCCGGAATGAGAACCGAGTCCCAGAACCCATTTCCCAGAATGTTGTCCATGGAAAACATGTTCAAGTCATTGTTCTGCTCCGCAGGAGGAGGCACGAAGGTGGGAGGGAACGTGTTCATGTCCTGAACTTGCGCTTGGCCAGTTTCCCCAGCAAAGTGCTGCCATGCGTTGAATCCTTGATTCTCCCGCATTGGCGAGCCACTTCTGCCCTGGTTTTGCAATCCGTTTCCACTGTTGTTGTTCATGGTTAGGTCTTGAACCTGAAGCTCATTCGTGGTGCGAATGTCCCCGTCCATCGAATCGTCTTTGTAAGCCAGGCGCGGCGATGGGGCCTTACTAGCCCCAGTTTTTGACGATACCAACGCCCGGAGGAACGTGCTGTAAAGGGCTGAGAAGGGAGGGTCAGTTCATCAATCCGAGCTCACCATGGCTGGAACGGTTGAATGATCAATAGACTCACCTGGTGTATGGTAGGGATTCACGGCCACTTCTTCGAGCAGATCCGCCATTTCGGTCACAAGCTGTATAATCTTCTTTTCGTCTTCCATAAATGGCCTGAACTCAGGACGTATCAACTTCAAGCCCCGGAAAAATGAGCGACTGGTCAATCACTTAAGGGTTTTGGTGGCCTGGCCCCGAATATCCATACCTTGAGTAGGGACAAAACAGCATAGCTGATAAACACAAAGTGCGAGTCGGGTGCATATCTTAAATACCCCAGCGGTGCAAGCTCTTTCACTGTCTTGATGAAGTTGGTGGCGGAAGAGTAACATCGAGCGAAGAAATGGGCCAGGTCGAGGGGCGCTCGTTCCAACGCGTTCTGTAGCCCGAACGAGTTGACCAATAGGTTCGCATAGAGGAAGTAGAATTGGGAAATATGGTGCCGGTACATCACAAGGCGATCGTTGCTGGCATTACTGTGTTTTATGCGGGTGATCATTAATGTGAGTTTCTGCGGAAGATCCAATGCTGATAGACCGACCTGTTGTTCCGAAACTTCCACCCTTCCAACCAACTTATTAATTGACTTTCGACACCTTTAACTACCGTCAGATAATCGCAATCTGTCTGAAGACCCGACGCCGTAGTCGTTCCAGAATAGAGAAAGTCCAAAGCTCTCGATAGCGTTCGCTGGTACTCCTGATATAACAACACAAACGTCAGTATCCGTGGGCGTGACAACGGCCCCCCCTAAAGAAAACTCACTACGTATGCAGCGAGCCCGACATCCGTAGATTTTGCCTGAGGATGTTGCCACCAGCGGTATGCATCTCGTATGATGTAGCTATATTCAGGCAAGAGATTGAGTCCTGGATTCCACTAGATGTTATTGTGCTGGATAATCTCACTCCTCATTGATACTGTGCGGCTTCCCCGTCTGTGAAGAGAGACTGCGATCAAGAGCATAACACAGCCTACCATAGGTGGAAAATCCATCAGCGCATGAGAAAACTGGCTTAACAATGCGTTGTCGGAGGTAGGGGACGGGTGGCACTTACATCCATGTCCTCTCCCGATTTCTCAACTCTTTAGTCTGAGCCTCGGCATCGGGCACCTCGTCTGTCACTTCGGGGATCTTCCTATGCATATTGAGATCGGTTGCCACACGTATCGCCAACCCCAACATGACCCAAGTCCGTTCTTGCTCGTATCGTTCCACGGGACCAACACCCCATAGTGCGAGAATGATGTACGCCTGGACGACCTGTGAGTTGCAAAGCATGCTAGTCGGCAACCCTGAATACCCATGTGAATAGCAAAAATCGAAACCAACCTCAACGCTTTTGAAGCCTTGCTCAAGGACGCTAAAAGCTAACTTCCTGGCAATCTTGTTAAGACGTTGGTGTACTTCGACACGAGCCGTATGGTGGAATTTCGAAGAGACCGCACAAACTGAGTGAGAGATTGGGTAGTTTAGGCATACACAATTGAGAGGTTGGAAGATTCACTGACTGGCTGTTAGAAGGAATGGACTTCGGCTGCAGACCAGTGACGGTGTATGCCAAGCTGGATCGAGTAGGGAAACATGGGACTAATGATAAATGAGGGATTGAGTATGGGACTAAGATAATGACGAAGCGTTGCAACTGACGTTCATGTGTTCGAAGAAGCTATGGCAAGTACTTTAGTGATAGGTTGGCGAGGACAGTAGCAAAGATCATTCTCACATCGTAAACAACTCTAAAACTTCCTCCTTCGGCACAAACGTTAGCATCTCCGGTTGGATTTGCCGTTCAATGTACATCCGCCGTAAGGGTAGAATGTTGACCGGGCCTGTTTAAGACAGCTCGTCAGCCAGTATCCTACTTGGATGCACGATCCAAAGTAGAATGCTCTAACGTACCAGGCTTGAAGTACCGCTCATTTGCTAGGCCAACCTTCGACGGGTCCTCCTCTTCAACGAACTGACCGGTAGGTAGCATGCTCCGCATATGATCATCCTCTGTCGGGCCTCCCAGACTCTGCCTCTCCCGTCGATGTGCGAGACTCGTATCGGCGAGCAAACCCAACGGATTCAGTGTGCTATCTGGGAGGGAGTCCAGCTTGGGACTCATCGGCTGGTGCAAGGATCGAGAGCCAAGGGATCCAGAAGCCAGTTGGGAGCCGTGATGGCCATGGCCCGAGCTCTCGCTCCGCCGCATCGGTGGGGGCATACCACCCTGAATATTTTCTTGGTGGCCATAGTTCGAATTGGGAGAAGGTGCGATGAGGTTGCTAACGCTCCCGGAGGTGAGGTTGGTCACGAGATGAGAAGGCTGCGGTGGGCCCGAGTGACTCGGTGACGGGGAGTGCTCAGCGGACTGTTGCATCGTTTCTGCGAGATTTTGCAGGGCTGGGTTGCCCAGTGAGCGAAGGACCACGTCCAAAGTTTTCTCCATCTTGCTGAGTGACCGTTGCATGGCCTCGGATTTCCTAATAGGAAGCGGTGTATAACAATGTCAGAGAAGGGACAGTATTTCTGCGATCATAATGCGACACACTTGGTAGACCTCTTGCCTCGATTGCTTTCCTCAAATATACACTGCATAATTGAGGGTTATGGCTAGTGTTTGAGTTCAGAGATTTCCTCTAGGCGACTTACTTCATGGCCTCCAGTCTCACAGCGTTTACAGGGAGGGCCTTGCTCTGCGCCAACGCATTTCATCTGCAGAAATGATCTGATTAGGTCATCGTAGTCACCGTTCAATAACTTCTAAGGGACATACCTTAAGCCGGCGACATACTGTACACGCTCTAAAACATATGCAGTGTTTGATCACAATTTCTCCATCACAACTGAAGTTTGAGGATCTTACCTTGACCCCCGTGTCGCTTTCGGCTTCCCCTCCTTGTCCTCTCTATCTGAACTGTCTTCCTTCTCGAACCCTGGCTTTGCCTTTTTTCGCGGGCTGTCGTCTTCTTGCATGATGGGACGTTTCCCGGTAGCATTATTGCTCCCAGTAGGCTCAGAGGGACCTCCACCGTGGTGATGCGGACTGTCAACGGTCGACTCGGGTGTCGCACTCGGATGAGATGGTGGCGGAAGCATTACCATATGTTGTTGCTGCTGCGGATGTCCATGCGGATTATTTGGATGTTGATGGTGATGCGGGTGCTGTTGTTGCGAGGGATAGAAACCGGACAAGGTGGGGTCAATGTTGGGCGGCGGACCTAGATAGAAAGGTGGATAGGGCCCAGGAGGCGGTGGCGGTGGCCCATCCATTAAACCCGTTCAGAACTTCTGAAGTCGCTTTGCCAAAAGGCAGGTGGGTATTGGGATGGCCGGTCGGCAATTTGGACGATCCGTAGGCCGGATTTCACAGGTTAAAACGATCGTGCAGATTGCTTTGAAATGGCAATCAATCTCGTCAGCGTGGCGCCCTGGGATCGATGATAATCAATGGCTTACAGGTCGTCCCTACTAATGTGCTGGAGTTTTCAGCGATAAGTACGGAGCATCAGCCGACATTGCAATGAACGCCGTGTGATATCAGCAAGCAGGTACCTTATCTCCTCGTACGACGCACAAAACGATCAGCAAATTCAGCAGATGGCTGATACTGTACGTCCATTCTCGTCTATAAAGCAACTCAGTTCATATATTTCCGTACTCCTTACTAGGCTAGTATTTGTGACACCTTTTTTGCTGCGGGGACCCTGGTCGCACCACTGAAGCGACATGCCCCGCAAGACCACTGGGCTGAGCTCACCAAGCCCGACTGCAAAAGGCTCTCTGACGAGCTCAGTTCTCGTACTTCTACGCTTGTAGTTATTTTAAAGCAGGACCTCCCATGGCTGATACAGCACCACTTCATCTATGCAACATGGTTCGTCAACCTCGACAACACCGCCTCCATCCGCATTTACATCATCCCTGAGGATAACGAGAGTCTGCGACAAGGCTTGTTCGAGCGTCATAATCTGCTGTCAAAAGGCTTGAATCGGCTGCGAAGTCTACTCAGCCTCATCACACGATGCCCAGCTGCATGGGTGGCGTCTCCCGGCGCAACGAGCGAACCAGACTTTTTTGTTGAGATTTTGGTGAGCGTTGAACACGTTCCTATCTTGGCGGGCTCACTCTGAGCCAAGAAGTCTGTATAGCCTTCTCGCCCGCTACCTTTTATCTATCAACAGCTGCCGTCGCCGTTGCCAGTGGACATGACGCTGTCAGGTGTTGCTGGGTTGCCGGCTGTGCCCAATGGTCTTCGGGCCTTAAAAAAGTATCCAATGGCCATGAATAGCACCCTCTACAAGTACCAAGTTCGGTCTCTAGCACGTATGCTCGAACAAGAGCTCCGGCATAGTGTCGTCATAGATGCCACTGATTCCCTCGATCAATTGGAAGCCTGTCCGAAGCGGAGCACCGAGAGACCCAGCCCTCTGTTTGCCCCCATATATTCTATTAAATCATCGCCAGAATCAAGCCAAGAGGCTTCAATCTTCTTCATCCATCCAGCTCGCCTCACCTTACGTCGCCAACCGCCAGAATATCAACCACCTCGGGGCGGCATCCTTTCGGAGAACATGGGTACTGGGAAAACCGTCATATGCATCGCACTAATTCTCTCCACACTGGACCATCTCTCACAACCTCCAGAAAAACAGCCGCACGTCTCCCAACATCGCATCTTCACCGAATGGTGGCTCCAGCTGTCTCGAGCGAACCCTAACACACCTACAGCAGACGAAAGCACTGAAATTCCCTTCCCATGCCTCGTCGACATCGCGTGTCACCGAGCCCGAACCACCTCAGAACCCCTGGACTGGCGAGAGGGGGCTCAGCGGCTTGCTGAACACCTTTCGCTCAAGGCGCACAGCGAGGCATTCCGGCCATTCTACTTGGACAACAGTGTACCTCTTGCTGCACGGGATGACGAACGCAGTTCGCGGCCTAGACAGGCTGGCCCTGGCTTCCACAAGGTATTCTTAACAAACGCGACATTACTCCTCATACCAAAGATGCTTCTCCTACAATGGCGCTCTGAACTCAAAAAACACGTCCGCCCCGGCGTATTGCGCACCCTTGTTGTCTTCAAGGATACTGTTATACCTGGTGCAGCGTCCCTAGCCAAAGATTTCGATGTGGGTGAAGTGGGGCACGCCGCTTGAAATTGAACCAACCTCACCTCAATATCTTTCTCTCTAGCTGGTAATCATGACTCATGAACGTAAGAACTCCTCGCTCACTATATTAAGCTCATGAGAAGTAGAGGACTGACCTTTCCGATTCGCAGGGCTTGGGGTGGAAGCGAAACGAAAGCGTATGAAGGGCGAGATATTATCCGTCTCTCAGGTTCGATGGCTCCGCTTGATTGTGGACGAAGGAAACGTATGCGCCAATGTTTCTGAGGCTATGTCACAAGCGCGGGGTCTCAGTGCCGAACGCCGCTGGATTGTCACCGGCACACCAACAATGAGGCTCAACAGCGAGACCCAAGCGACTGGGAGTCTTTTGACCTCAAGTCCCAAGACAATGACTCCCAATCGGGCATGTTTCACTGAATACCGCAGCGATCTTGACAAGCTTTCCACCATGATTACTGGGTTTCTCGGTGTCAAGGTCTCTCGAATGATTGGTGGGTTCCACGAGATTCAGTCTTGGTCGTCCGACGAGAAAGCGCTCTTCAAGGACAACGTAGTTGCCCCGCTATGCGCTTCAACTCCAGAAAAACATTGGAGCTCTGTTCAAGTTCTGCAGAGGATGCTAGAGGAGGTTATTATCCGTCATCGGTGAGCTTTGTCTCAACGGATAACTCCCGTCGATCGTGTATGTTGATTCCATGCTTGATTGGTGATTCAGTAAGGAGGATATTGAGGCAGAGCTGGTCCTCCCGCCACTAGATCATCAGATCGTGCGACTAGGAATGGATGCGTACCAAGCTATCACCTACAATGTCATTCAGAGTCTCGTCGTCGTCAACGCTATTGACTCGGAACGTTGTGGAAAGGACTACTTTTTCCATCCAGTCAACGCTCACTTACTCAAACAAGTCATCGTCAACTTGTCGCAAGCATGCTTTTGGATGATGGACAGGACCGAGCTGGAGGAGAGAATGGAAGAGCGTGTGCGCAACGCATACGACTCAATCGAGAGGACACGAGGGAGAGGAGCTACTGATGCCGATGTTACACTTATAACGGAAGCACATCAAGTCCTGTAAGTGAGATCATTGCGTCATCCAGTATCAGCCACAACATTGACTCATTGACTGCCGCACCTGCTCAGGCAGAGTGCGGCATCAAACGCCACCTGGAGGTCGATGATGCGCAAGGTCGACCTGCCTATCCGAGTTCGACACGTCCCAAAGAAGGTTCAGCTGGCCTGGAACGAAATCACCAACCACTTCCCTGATCCTCCAAGTGACGCTATACACACCGATATCGAACCTCCTGCTGACCCTTTCTTCATGCTGCACGTCCCAGACTTCCGTCAGGCCGGTCGAGACTGCCTCTTGGGCGAAGAACGGATGGTTCAGACAGGGCTCCGCTTTCTTCAGACCTTAGAGCTGACAGAGCGGCTGAAACATGGCAAGGAAGTGTCGGAGAAGCGTCATTACGAGCTACAACTAGAGCTTGCGTTCGAAAATGGTGGTGTACTTCCGCCCCTTGCAGCCGACGTGGTCGTCAAGGCGGATTACCGATGTATGGCAGGCACACTTGGGTCACTCATCTCGACTGACCAACCCCTACTCCAAGCAACGGTGACTGGAACGACGTCTCCGAAAGCTGACTTTATTGTTGCTGAGGTGAGATTGCGTTCGTTTAACAAGCGCGTTCAAAGCGCTAACTAGGCTACAATGATGTAAAAGATTTTACGCAGTCCAGAAGATCGATTCCTCATCTTCTCAGAGTCTCCGTTGTCACTCAATTTGTTAAGAGAGGCCCTCGACGTTGCCAAGATCCCTAATGTGTTATTACGGACACAGGAATTTGAAAAGGATAAATTGGGTAATATGGTGGAGGGTGTCCGGAAATTCGAGGCTACCAGGACACACCGTGCGTTGCTGATGGAGCTCAAGGATGGGGCCAGAGGCCTGTAAGTCGCGGCGGAGCTATGTTTTGCCTCTCCTTCGCGCCCTGATCATGTGACTTAATGCCTTGCCCCGGTCTCACAGGAATCTCACTTCCGCGAATCGTGTAATCTTTGTTGAACCTGTCTGGCAGCCTGACGTCGAGTCACAAGCTGTGAAGGTTAGCAGCAGAATTTCTTGTCGCCTCCCTGGAAACCGGGGAGCCTCATGCTTCCACTTTAGCGAGCACATCGTCTTGGTCAGCTACGTGACATTACAGTACAAACGCTTGTTATGGAAGGCACGGCCGAAGAGAAGATGCTTGTGCGGCGAAACTCTCCAGGGAGGGTAGAGAAGACCATGCAAGAAGATGGAGTCATGGCGGACTTTATCAAAGTGAGTTTCGTATCGGGTACGCATTGCAAACGCGGATGCTGAATGCTGTAAGTAGAATCCTCGATTCATTGTAGCTTCCAACACCTCAGATCCAAGGACAGTCATCGACTTACCGATGTTCGAAGCAGACTATGTCCCCAGTACATCAGCAGCTGGTCCTGTCCCGGCACTGCCCATTCAGGTTCTAGGAAAACGGTCAGCACCTCCCGAACCCACCGAGTTTGCCCTCCACCACCAAGCAAAGCGTATTCGACGTGTTCTCTTCGGTGACGAACCTGCC
This sequence comes from Tulasnella sp. 332, assembly GCA_019632285.1. Taxonomy (NCBI): domain Eukaryota; kingdom Fungi; phylum Basidiomycota; class Agaricomycetes; order Cantharellales; family Tulasnellaceae; genus Tulasnella; species Tulasnella sp. 332. The sequence continues at coordinate 45,229 of WSTV01000027.1, read as the reverse complement.
ACGGTAGCGCCCATCGTTCATTGACAGAGCAAGCAACACTAATGGATTTTCGATACAGTCATTGTAATCGCTCTACATACAGACGAACGTATCGTGATAACACGAGAAAAAGTTCAGAGGCATTACCTCGAAAAGTCGGAGAGAGAGAGAAGAGAGCTGTACGTTCGACAGGCCGATCACAAGAGGATAAACCAGAACCTGAAGTGGCGAGGAAAATATTCATCACTGTTAAATAGATGTCTGCACCATCGGACAAAACGCCTGCGAGTGTAGAAGCACTAGAGATCAGGTCGCGTTCGTGGGAAGACCATTCTCGTTCAGGCTTGTGACTATCGTCAGTTCGAAGTCTAACGTCAAGTAGAGGTGTGACGTACCAAGCGTGCAGTTCGACATCATCCAGAGTATCCCTGTAGCTGCCCTCATCGCGTCTAAGTTCTTGGACTCTTCTGAGCACAAAGTTCGGGCGATTGCCGTGATAAATGGATCCTCGGTCGTGTACAATGGGCAGCTAACGAACGAACGTGGTAGCACAGTAATATCCCCAAAAGTCAATGATGGTCACTTGCCCCGCCTTTGGGTCGACTAAAAAGTTGTATGGCTTGATGTCACCGTGATTCATCACTAGTGGCTCGCCAGAGAAGTCGATTTCCGGCTGCGGGGCCGTACACGGGCGGTAAGTAAGGACCTGCATTAAAACTGGTCAGGGCTGACTGACTAGAAAACGTCAAGCCATTTAATCAGACCTTGTTTGCATATCTTTGCAAGACAAGAGGATCTGCGAAGCGAAGAGGTGCTTCGTGGCCGAAGAATGGATGACGAGCACAACTGCTTCTCGCACACGCTTGGCTACTTCCAGCAAGAGTATATGCGCTTTGGAGCTGACCGATCTGGGCGTCGAGCAGAGCGATATTTAAAGCCAGCTGATGGCAGAGGCTACCCGCTCACAAGCCATATTGATGCGTGTCTGTCGCTTGAAGCCAGAAGCTGCATTGATCCAGCCTCAAGCTGGTCTTGATGGTGTACACCTTCCAACCCTGGGCTATGACGGGTCAACCAAAAGCGACTCCTGAGAGACCCGACTTACAGTGTTTTACCAATGCTATTCATCACCAGACCAATGACACGAGAGAGCGGAATTCATCTGGGAGGTGGATGAGCTCCATTGCAATGTACTCCATACCGTTCCAGGAGAAGCATTCATAGACCTCCGGAACGCGTGGCGCATTCGGAGATCCTTTGAATGCCTCTTTGTAGACGAATCCTTGGGTATCCCCTTCGCTGAGGATATTGATTTGGTTGAACTTAACGACATAGTCGTCAAGGAGTATGCCACGGTGCGCATGGTAGTCCGTTGTGGCGATTCGAATAGCATCATTGAAGTTGAAGACGATCTCTGCTTGAGCCGGGCTGAGTGACATTTCGAAAGAATCTGGAGGCGACAATACTAATGTAGAGCAGCCTAGAACGGAAGGGAATTGCTTTGACACGTCTCTGGGGGTAGTTGAGGATATGTTCGCCTCATGAAGCTGTGGGCATGCTCAAGGATCATGTCAACCCAAGGTTCTTTGAGCACGAGTCTCGTATGGGACCCAGAAAATGTGCTTGGGGATGGTCGTGGGTTGGGTACGACAGAAGGACCGAGATGGTCAGTACGAAATGTACATGCCTTCATAGTTCTTGCTTAGCGTATTGCACCCAATAGAAGTAACCCATCCACCATCAAGAAAAGCGTGTTAGACGTATTCTCTCTGGTCGCGGAACTTCCGAGAGGCGGCTGTGTTGGGAGGTTCAGTGGCTCTGTAAATAGAATGGGCGAAGAGAACACTCTTTGAGGGAATTTCGCTGGCGGAAGGTCTTGTTGCGTCGAAGCGCTCACTTTGAACTGCACAGGGCACGTTGGCCCGAACATTTTCTTGAAAAAGATCAAAGCTGCCACCACCGCCTTATGCCTGCATTGCAGAAGCGTCGAAACCGTTCACCATTTTTTGCTCCACTGTCAACGCTTTGACACATAGCGTATACAAATGCATCAAAAATCGGACGATATGCGGGCTCCATTCGTGCAATTCTTGGAGAACCAAGAAACTTCACATACACCCTCCATTTCGTAGCAGCAACAAAACGCTTTCCCCTATACGTAGTCTTCACCAAGAAACACCAACAACCATCATGAACAACTCTGACCCCGACACATGCCGCAGTTTCAAATTCTAACGTCGGACCGCAACACTCGTTTCCTGTTGCACCACTCACCAAGGTCAAACCTCAACGCCTCCCCGGCCAGCACACTCCAGCCTTGCCAAAGTAGCGCTCCCCGACGTGACCAGCCACGCTCACTTACACATCTCAATACTCTTTTCCGTCCTCTGTCACTGTCTTCTAACGCGTAGGATCTCCTGTTGGGATAAAGGATAAGTAGGGGGTGGGGTCAGGTTTGTGTCGGAGGGGGGCAACCTCTCCGATGCTCCTCCATAGCGGCAAGATCAAAAGACAGCACCGCAATCGATAGCAGAAAGCGCTGGAGGTTTACTCCCCATCCCTCCCTTCAGTGGGCGCTGCCCACCTCCCCGGGGGGCTCCAATGACCGCGCCTTTGTGACCCACGACCTTAATATAGACGCCGTTGTACTGTAGATTGCTCGTAGTAAAGCGCACCATCAGCGTACTCGCTGCCAGCGCTCTAATTGAGCTCTCTCTCTCACACACTTTGAACTGCGTTGGGCGCAGTAACGCACTACTGACTGTGCAAGATCACTTTTTGATCACTTGACAGGTCGATTCGATAATGGTGGGAAGGCGGCACTCCCACAGGGCCTCGGGCGGAATAGGTCGGCATATAATAGGCTGTGCTTTATCGAAGCATCGAGCTCACTATTTAGAGTACGGCCATGGCAGTGCATTAGGTTCATCAGCACAAATGGCGACCCCTCTAGCGACAATAAACGATAATCTCACTGACTTCAGGAGTACGCAGTCCACTACCGGGATTCACAGCACAGCGCCGCTCCTCACGTCCGATCTCTCCCAAAGGGGCTCGGTCACCGTCTATACGCTTACAAACGACGCGAGCTCCCTCTAGCGCCTACCTAACCTTTGAGCGTTACTCATGGATATTTTGAAATGATAGAACCCCAACAAGACACAACTGATTGACCCGAGCTTGAACAGAGCTGCCTATGACATCCGAGTCAATTTTGACGGGAAACGGCCCATCACTATTTTCAGGCATCTGAATAGTGATGGCAGCGAAGGTGATATCTTTGGACGGCTCGAGTGGCATGACGTCTTCCCAGATCAGATGTCATTCATGGGAGCAAAGACGGTGAGGAAGACAAGCTTCTTTTCGAAAGCAGGAGCCTTGTGAGTCACGCAAAAGTTTCTTGTGTGCGTCTCATAGTCCACCATGAACTAACTCACCCTCAGCGGCGTCGTTTTCAGGGACGATATGAAGAGGAAATATACTTGGAAAGGCCTGGGAAGTGGACTACAACTCGAGGTACGCGTCAGAGAGACGGTTATTATTGTTAACCTATTCAAGTAGATAAAACCCACACTGAAGCACTCCATGCTGCCACACAGCTCCACGCTGAAGATAATTTCAATCCTGAAACTCCAATCGCACGATTCCAAAAGACACGCCTTGATTACTCCACTGAACCCGCCACAGCCTTCCCCGCATCTCTTTACCTGGCACCGAGGGCTATGGAGATTAAGGAGCTTGTCATTTTCACCTTCTTCGTACTCGAGAAGGTCAGGAGAACGAATGAGAACAGCAGTGGAAACAAGCTGGCAACAGAGAACCTTACGTCCCGGGCGCCTTGGCAATAGACAAGACTTGAGGTTGCTTATACGTCGGCTACCCGATTTTTCATGTTATTAGCATAGGGTAGTGCCGATATTAGCGGCATGTGCACCAAATGCTTGGCCCCGTACACAATCGACAGACTGTTCGTACTGTGCAAGTGACACGGCGGTTGTGAGTAGTAGGGTGGCAATGGCGGCAGCCAGCCCTAAAAGTACAGAGTAATATATGCCGGAGGTCGAACAGGAGCAGATATATTATTGATCTAAGGCGCAAAAATCCGCGAGTAGCCTTCCACACTATCAGTAACACACGTATGTGGAAGAAGTGACGTTAGTGGATGACAAAGCGACAGACAGCTCTGAGCAGAGAACTCACGCTGTTCGACATGTCGGGCATAGATGTTGGTTCAAAGGCAGCGTGGCCATGCTACTCCGGCAGTCATCGCACATAGCCAGGCATCGACATGGCCAGCACACGACCGTACGTGGCTCCGAGTAGCACACAATGCACGTCTGCTTCTCTGAATCGTCTGCGTCGCGGCTTGCTTGCTTCTTCGTACTCGTCGGCCGACGGGGCGAAAGGACAAGGGAGGTCGCCTGATATCGTCGACGGGTGAGTGGTTGCGGGGTCGTATTGAGCATATGTGCAAGGAGAATAGATGGATCGTCCGTTGTGGCATCATAGAGGGCGAGTGATCCGTTTCTATCATCGTGACCATGGTCTCCTGGCTGAGGGGTTGTAGAGAGCTCGCGGCTGGTACCTCGTATGGGCGATGATTCGTCATCTGACTCCCAATCACTTTGATCATCTTCATCCTCCCCTCCTGACTGATAGCTTGCCGAGCTATCATTGGATAAAATGCTGGCTCCACGAAGGAATCGTTGATACAACGCTTTACCCTCGTCTTGCTCCTCGTCTTCAGCATCACTGTCTTGGGGCGACGATAGCGCTTTTCCACCAGTGGTTTGGCTGGGAGCAGGAGGCATAGGTGTCTTGGGAATCCGTGGAGAATGCGTAGCTCCCGTTTGACTACGTCCCATCACCGCTCGAGCCAGCGTAACCCACAGCCGCCAAAAGGTGTACTTCCAACATCTCCAGGCCGAGAACGTCAAGTTCCTAATCGCATGCCACCGGCTCTTTGAACCCCAACCTCCAAGGATAGGGTCTGATGACTCCATAACCTGAGGTTTGACCGTCTTGATCTCCCTCGCCAATCCACCTGCGCCACCGGGAACGATCATAACCGTTCCATCTAACCCAATATGAGCAACGGCGTCTTCGGCTCCCTCTCGGCGGCCCTTCTGTGCGTCATCGTCGTCGTACGCATTCAGTACCGGCAATTCGTTGGCGAACCCAGACATACCCGTCGTTTGAACAGATGCGGTGAGTAGTTTGATGAGGACAACCTGAACATGGTCATCCAGGCTCAACGTCAGATTTGCTGGAAGGAGATTGCCTGATATAGATCCTCCGAGGAGTATAGCGGTTGAGGACTTTAACAACCACGTCGTGCCGATGACGCCGAGTAGGAACGTGTATACTAGGGATACTCCGTCGTAGTTTCGTGCGAGGTAGTGACTTGATGGAAGGTCGGCAGCGAGGCGATGTTTGGTATACTCAAGGACGAAAGCGACGGCCGATGGGATGAAGCGCTTGTGACCCCAAGACTTTCGGATGCCCATTGTGTTATATATTGTGAGCTGTAAAAGATATGTACAACGAACGTGAGACGTGGAAGATATCCTTACTTCGGAATGTTGTGCTTACGTCTGATAATGGTGCGAGCATGGCCAGCAGCCCAATAAGATCGGGTCGAGGAGGTAGACCCTCCGGCTGTATAATGTGCGCTCTGGCCGTCGATAATACGTGATATTCCATGGCAGCATTGAAAAGATTGAACGATAGCGCGGAGCCTCCGGAGCCACTAGTCAGCAAAAGCATTAAGCTCAGGGGCTCATTCACAAAACGACCAAGTTCCTTCCCACCTTCCATCTAAACCATTGTTGAAAGCGACTGGATAGACGGAGTAGGTATTTAATAACCTTAAACAAAGAAGAATTAGTGTTGGATGCACGCACTAGTAGCAAGAGTCAAGCAGGTTGCGATGTATGCTGCCCAAGAAACGTCGGTCATTTTGGCCGTGACGGCCCACCGCATGATGGGTCCAGATGTCCATGAGTCAGGTAAGCAAGATGTGATCTGAAGTATCAGAAGCAAATTTAAAACTAGCGCGCGATAGAGGAGAATGAGCGATGGGAGCCGGAGGAAGAAGCGGGTATGCACGGCAGAAGCATCGATGGGGAGTAGGCGCGAGACCGTGCGGTTCCAGAATCTCCGCAGGCGCGATGTTGCAGCAGCACCACCTCCAAGATCGTCTCCGGCGTTATGTTGGAGATGAGTTGGGTTTTCCCTCCTTGGTGGGACGACCACAACATGTTGAATGCGATCCAGAACGAAGCCCTGTCATGTTGGCATCAGCTTCTGCTCAAACCTATTGGTGTTCGACCGGATAAGGATGCCTTTACGGTTTCTTACCATCATGACAACCCCGGCGTTATACTCGCTAAGCATGAAGCTGAGGAGGGAACTTCCCTTCATCGAGGTGTCTGCCTCATTCAGGGACTGTTGTACTGCCAGGCCAAACGCCTTGACCCTTCCTCGGATCGAGGTCACGTTGGAGCTTGGTATGGTAGTCGGCATTGTCGCATTAAGTGTTGAAGATACCAAAGATGACGATGAGACGGACATTTGAGCTCAGTTTCGCCTGCCAGCGGTGGTGAGGTTGCTGTGTGGGGGACGCGGAGCAAGTGCCGAAACGTTAACGTAGCATTCGCTCCCACAGTTGCGGGTTCGTTGCGACAACTGTCACGCTCACACTCGTTCACTTGCACCTTTCAATTTAGGTATGATCGGCATAATACAAGGATTTTCAAACCAGACGTTTTGAAGGGTCGTAGCACGGTTGGGCCTGGTCTTGATACAGGCCACTGGAACGGGGCACGGGAGGCATACTCTGACCCCTGCGCTCTCATTCTGTGGAAACCTTGCTCACTGTGCATGCGAACCGCTCACTTCGCCAGCTTCATCGTCACTTTCAGCACCGTCATCATCAGCTCCGACATCCTCATCCTCTTCGTCCTCTCCATCATTTCCAACAGCATCATTGGGAGCCCTTGAATCTGCAAAATCCCACACCTCCACCATGGTATCGTCGTACTGGTTGGTCGCGGCGACACAGAACCGCCCATCGAACGCTATCTGCCATACCCCTGTAACCGTTGGCTTCTTTAAGAGGTCCCGATCAAACGTGCCGTCTTTCATATTCCACACCTTCAAACTCTCATCGGCCCCAGTGATGACCTTCTCGTCATCATTCTGGACGCAGGTTACGGCACCCAGATGACCCGTGAGCGTATGTTGAAGCTTCCCGTCACTGAGGTTCCATATCTTCACCATCGCGTCGGCTGCGGCGGACACGAGAGAGTTGGATGATACAGATAATAAGCCGACGAGTGAGGTGTGTCCAGTAAGGATGTGTCGGGCGCTACCGTCAATGAGGGACCAAATTCGGACGGTGCCATCCATGGACCCAGAGCACGTCTGTTGCCTCAGAGTGTCGATCACGACGCTGTACACTGAGAGAAAAGGCGAGGGCATGATCAGTAACTGTTTCTCGGCTTCGGTTAAGGTTCATCTTGCCTTTCTGCGTATGGCCCTTCAAGACGAACTTCTCTTCTCCGGTGATCAGGTCCCACACCCTGACAGTCGTATCGTAACTCCCGCTGACGATTGTCCGTCCATGCACCGCTACCGATCTGACCGCATGCTCATGTCCCTGGAGCGCCTTCAGATGATATGGATTCAACTCTATCTCTTCATCTGTAGGGTTCAGGTCCTCAGCGGCAGTCGTGCCATGATACTCTGGGTCGCCAGGCCGAGGAAACCTCCACACTCTCAGCGTGTTATCTCTACTTCCAGTGACGATCATCGCCTGCTTTGGCCACTTCTCCTTTCGATTTGGGCCATCCGCTCCATCGATCCAAGTGGGTCGAGCGACGGCTATGCAACGAATTGTAGAAGTGTGTCCAATGAAGGTGTGTGTATTCTTGGCCGTCTCTAGGTCCCAAATTCTCAAAGTACGGTCTGTAGACCCCGAGGCGAGCATGTGGTGATGGCGAGATCGCGAAGGATTCCCGTCGGCGGTGTTGTGACCAGTAACGCGGCGCCTTGAGCAAAGACCAAGACTCCAGACACCACCAGTGTGTCCAGAAAGCTTATGGATCTCCTCTCCAGTAAATGGCGAGTGTGCACATATAAGATGGTCATCCGACCCGGAGATGATGAACCTCGGACTGCTCGAAAGGTTCAGAGTGGTGACAACGCTTCGACCGTGCACTGGGAATGTCAATCGCTTAGGGTCACTATTTTGCCAATTGACATGACTTAGCATGATTGTTGGGCTGTCCGAAGGATCTGGAGTGGGCTGGTGATGGCTGTGGGTACGCGACTTTTAGCCTCCGGTTGGTGGTGGATGCAGGGACCCTCTCACGGTTATCAGATACGAAAGGCTCAACTCGAGTGAATTTCTGAAGAGAAAAGAGAGGAGATATAGCTGAGCCTCTTGAGTCTAGCTTTGCTTTTGATTAGTTAAAGACCCTCTGCCGTTGAGATCGTCCATCCCACTCCTCATGCAGGACACCTCTTCCTCTTCCTCACCTTTTCAGATCACGGTCAAAAAGCTAATGTGTTGGCATGACTAAATTAATGTTCTGCAATAGAAAACTTGAGATTCGTGTCGTTGATAGAGGCATTTGGCTTCAGTCCGAGTTTTCACGCCCTTAATTATGCGTCGCCGATCCCGATAATCAGGGGGAGGTTGCGCCAAACACACGCTTGTCCAATGAGCATGGTCTGTCAAACACAGACGAGATACTGATCCTGAGACCCCTCAAATTCACAGTGGCCCTAATGGACGTTGAACGGATGGTGCTTTGAAGGTGGCTTGGGCTGTATGTTTTGTGTGGAAAGCAGAGAGACAGGGGCAAACAGTTAATTCCAGTCGGGTCTGACAAGCAAGTCCTTTAACTACACCCGTCCACACCAACTCCCTTTCTCTTTCCCCCATCCTACACGCTATCACCATCTTTCTCCACGTTGATCTGGACACGTATTTTACACTCGCCATTCTCTTCTGTAGCTCTTCCCACCACGATCGATCAATAAGTTGGCGCGAGCGCTCAACCCGGATTGACCCATCTCCCTGCACTATACGACATACATCATGAGCCAGTATCACCCCTCTCTTATATTGGCTCCATCAAAGCATACGACTGTGTAAGTCGAAACTCACCTGACTCTTCAAAACACACATGTTAAAACGCGATATATTTTGCCCAGTGTCACGACCACGACTGTGACGACCACAAACTATGCACCCATACCCCTCCCCCCCATCGCACCCCCGCCACCTCCGACCGATCCAAAAGAGTACCCGCTCCTTAGTATCCCTCTTCCCAAGTCTTTACGCGAGTTTCCTATCACATTCCCAGACGGCGTCCGAGCCGTGTTCAAAGATGGTCCGTTGGACGAGATACTATCAGACCCGACGTGGGAAGAGGAACCTGCTCGAGGATCTGGCTGGGTTCTCCTCAAGCCTTCCGAGACAAGAGAAGTGAGGGAAGAGGAGGTCTATTGTCTCTCTGACGCTGTGGAGAGGTTCAGTCCCTTGAGAAAGAGACAGCTCAGCAGCGAACCGGCGAACATGGTGGTCGACACAACCGCCGCAGCGGGTCGGTATGTCAGCCCGCCGCCGAGGAAAAAGGCTCGCGGGACAGAGCAGCAGCATGGTTCAACTAGATCGGCGGCGGGTCCGCCTTCACCCCTCCCGTCGCCTCATGGATCACCTTCAACGCCTCTCCTGTACGCCACGCCATCTCATTCACAAAGCCCGCCAGATACTATTCTTCCATCCGCCATGGCGCCATTCCAGCCAGACATAGCACTCACAACCTTGTTATCACTTCCCAATCTCGTCAGCCACTTTTCCGGCCTTCCACCTACAGTACAATCGCACCTTCTTATTTCACTTTTGCGTCATTCTCCCCTGCAAGTCCTCCGTCAAGTGCATGCCGTCCTCACACCAACATTAGCTCGCGACTACCTCACGCTCCTGCCACCAGAACTTGTATCTATTGTCCTCACCTACCTGCCGCCTCCAACCCTCTTTCGCGCTTCTCGTGTCTCCAAATCGTGGCGTTCCATCATCGACGCGGATCCGCAAGTTTGGCGCGATCAGCTCCGGCGGTACGGAACTTGGTATGGAGGTCCATCAGAGAACGCCTACACTGACAGGATATGGGCTCTTCGCAAGAAACGATACGACACGCCACACCTATTCCCAAACCTCCCACTTCCGCATCCGTTCAAGCTTCTGTTCAAGTCACGCCACCAGACACTCACGCGATGGCAGCACAACGCCCCGAAGCGGTTAACCTTTGCTGCGCACGGCAACAGCGTCGTTACCTGTCTAATCTTCTCAAGGAGACGCATCATATCAGCCTCCGACGATCACTCCATTCACATGTATTCGCCGTTCACCGGAGGTCTTGTAAGGTCGTTCCCTGGGCATGAAGGTGGCGTATGGGCTCTAGCAGTGTGCTCTAGGCGACGGAAGCCGGTGCAAAGCCCTATCCTCACACCCGCTCAAAGCCCAACGAGTGATGGAAATCCTCCACATCCCTACTATCACGACATGCTCGTTTCGGGTTCTACGGACCGCACGGTCCGGATCTGGGACTTGCAGACCGGAAGAAACACGCACGTCTTCGGCGGACATACTTCTACTGTCCGATGTCTCGTCATCTCTCGTCCGGTTTGGATTGATGCTGAAGATGGCACGAACCGCAAGGAGAAGTGGCCGAAACATACGATGATCGTCACTGGGAGTCGGGATAACACTTTACGGGTGTGGAGGCTTCCAGCGCCTGGAGAGCCGGAGTATAGGTGCTTTGGCGCACAAACTGTGGAGGGCGATCCAGCAGACGAAGATACGAACGAGAACCCGTACCATATGATGGCGTTAAGGGGCCATGAAAACGCGGTCAGGGCGTTAGCAGTGCATGGACGGACAATCGTGAGCGGAAGTTATGATACGACTGTGAGGGTGTGGGATCTTGTTACTGGAGAGGCGAAGTTCGTCTTGACTGGACATACGCAGAAAGGTGAGATGAACCTGAACAGACGATGGGAAATCGTGTTATTGATCATCTACAATCCCGTCGTCGGCATTTTTAGTCTACAGCGTCGTGATTGATCATATGCGAAAGCAGACCTGCTCTGGGTCTATGGACGGCACCGTCAGGATTTGGTCGCTCAAGGATGGATCCACGCGACATATCCTCTCGGGCCATACCTCCCTCGTCGGTCTCCTGTCTCTTTCCGCTACGACCCTCGTCTCTGCCGCCGCTGACTCAACCCTACGCATATGGGATCCGAAGGAAGGGAAGCTTCTGCACACACTCCAAGGGCATACTGGCGCCATCACGTGTTTCCAACATGACGAGAACAAGGTGTTGAGTGGCAGCGACGGGACGCTGAAGATGTGGGATACGCGAGATGGATCGATGACGAGGGACTTATTGACGGGGATCACGGGCGTGTGGCAGGTCGTCTTTGATCGGCGGTTCTGCATCGCCGCGAGCAATCGACAGGACAATACATTCCTGGAGGTGTGGGACTTTGCGGGTCGGAAAGGAGGTGCTGGAGGTGGGCATGTTGGCGGAGGTGGAGGCGGAGGTCCGGGTGTCGATGATATTGACGACGAGTTGATGGGCGGGGGCGTTGGCGGAGATGAGGATGTTGGCGAGGATAGCGATGACGAGGATGGGAACAGCGAGACGAGCGACCCATATGACGAGTTGAGGCTCGCAGAGGGTGATGTAGAAGACAGCGAGAGCGATGACGAGGGGGACGGCCCCTCCGGCAACGGCGGTCCTGGAGGAGGAAGCCCAGCTGGAGACGATAGCGATTATACTATGGACTCGGCGTCCCGTCACGGTGAAGGAGGTGCCGGTGCTGGTGGGCCACAGAGCCCTCCTCCGTCACACTCCAACTCTCAGTCCAACGGCAACTCCAGCTGGCTCTTTGGAGGACGTGGTGGTGGTGGTGGTGGTGGTGGTGGGAGACGGCATGCCTCTGGGTCTGGATCAGGTCCAGGGATTCAACATCAGGCGCCCACATATGCTAATACGGCCTCTCAAACCCCTCCTACCACTCGACAGCACTCGCAGATACATGGGTCATCCGCGGTCGCTACCACTGGACGCCGGTTCGACTTCATCAATGGGTGGACGGAGACTGCCGGCGCCGGTCCCGGCACGAGCAGCAGCTCACGGCCACGACTCCCACCTCGACAACATTCATCGTCAATGGACTTCACAGAGACGTGGGATGGGAAGGCCGTGGCGAGTCCTTCCACTCCTGCCGCACCAAACCCACAGGCTCAAAGTCCACCCGGAGGTACCCCGATATCGTTCTCGAACAACAACCACAATAACCCCTTTGCGTTTGGACGAGCAGGGTTTGGCGTGACGGCCCCCGGTCTGGCGCCGGCGGCTCCAGGTCCATCGACGGCGGGCGGTATTGGATTGCCTCCTAGTGGTGCAGATGATTCTCCGACAAAGAAGTACTATCGAGGGGGTGCGAAGAGGAACGGGAATGGGACGAGCGGTGCTGGTCAGTGATTCCGTCCAGGCAATTTTTTTCTCCTTCTGCGGTGCAAGATGAACAAGGTTTCACGTGGACTTTTGGGCATTTTTGGCCAACCCGAATTTTTTTTCTCCTGACATGACTTTTCAATTCAATGCAAGCAATAAAATCAAGATCAGCTGGTTTTTTTTCCTCCCCCTTCTCCTTTGGCATTTTGTATCAATATGCACTCAATATCGAAGCAGACTGTATGAAATGATGTAGGAAGTTTTAAGAGCGCAAGGAGTGTTCGAGGGAACTATGATAGCTCAGCTCCTTGTCAGCGTGCTGGTCTAGAGCTCTAGGCTGATCACCCAAACGCCGAGACACATGGACTGAGGCTACTGCCCGCGTGGAGCAGGGATATCATCCAGTGAACGAGAGGAAGTTAGAATTGGTGTCCTTGCCCATCTTCGCAGCACCGATGATCATCGACATGGATGCCTTCTACGGCATTGTGCTCTTGTTGTTCTGAAATTCTTCTCATCGCATTACTGATGGCTGGGGCAAAATCGTGTTACGATAAGCATAGAGCGCCAATCGCACTCTGGGATAGGTGTGTGGTATCAAGGAGGCTGCGCGAAGAGAAATGATCTGGGTCGTTGACGCTCAAGTTCCTTCCTTTAAGATTTTTGTAGACTTCACGGTCACAAACAGCTTCACGCTTCGAGAGAGAAATATCTGTAGGAGAAAAGAAGAATAATCGAGTCAGGAGCCAACACGACGGATCAGCGGCCTCCGTGCATTTGGTGGCAAAGTATGACCAAGACCCCGTTGGGGAATTCCACGAAGACAGGAGAACAGGGAAGTGGGGAACTTCTCGGAATGGCATGGGCAGTGTTGGCACGAGTTTGAGCAGACTATCGGTCGTCCTGGATGGCCTATAGACGCGCTTCCGTGTCGGCTATACGCATCAGCCGAAGGAACGCGAAGATGCCGCGTCCCCGTTGTTGCACATGAAGATTCCAGTGCAGACTGACCAGGCTACCCACACATCATACCCCTCCCGTGTCAGTTGTGTGATGCCAGCCACGACGTCAACCACCACCACGGCCATGGCTACTCTACATGCCTCGTCACTGCCCCTCAAAGTTCCCCTCAAAGCCAGATCATCAGCGCACTCCCGGTCATCCTCCTCCGCCTCCGCCACTCCTTCGTCGTCCACACCCTCGACAACGCTCATTACCCTCCGAGCGCTCTACCAGCGTGCCGTGCGTGCATTTTTGAAACGCGACACTACCGAGGCCCAATCCCATATCGACGTCGCCTTCCAACTTCTCACTCCGCCCACTTCTGCCCAACCGGATGTACTCTCCTCTCAGCGCAAGAAGTGGGATATATTGAGGATCACGCTCGAGACGACGTTATACGCATCATCTGCTGGTTCGCTGCCTTCGCACGATGGTTCTACAACATATGACGTGCCTAGGACACCATCCCCATCGCCGTCGTCATCCTCGTATAACCGAGCCTCGAATCTCTTGCTCAGCCCTCCTTCACTCTTGGCCACCTTGCACACGAGGTCACTGTGTCTCTTTACCCCGATAAGTCAAGCACAACAACCGTCACCAGCCTTCTTACCACCGCAGATCCTCGTCTCGCTAGTCTTAGCCTCACTCAAGCTTAACTGTCCACAAGTCGGGAGGGGGATGGTGGAAGAGTGGCTTGCCCGACGACCGATACCACTACCGGGCTCGAATGTTAACGGTCATACAATCAACGGAAAGGGTATCGGAGAGGATACGGACGACGCCGGATACGCGAAAGTCATAGACGTGTATTGTTTACACGTCTTGCCGCGGCTTGCGGATTGGGAATACGGAATGGAGTTCTTGAAGTATGAGGTTGACTTACATCCGGATGAGAGATCTGTACGCCTGATCAACTTTTGGGCTTACTCGCTCGTGAGATCCGACTGATTTACTGAACCATAAATAGCGAATATCCGAGTCGTTGAAAGCTCTACACCATCTGCACCTCCTCGCCCAAGAGCATCAAACGCAATCACATGCCTCATCCGATCGTAGCAGTAGCTCATCATCACCAACCATGGTATCAAGTGGTTTGAGCCTCTCAGACAATGATAAACTGTCGCGTTCATCTTCCACATCCTCTTTCACCGCCGTCCCTGGTACACCAAAACCGCACATGACAAATGGCACATCGAAATACGCCATGACGAACGGACATACCACCCATGACGAGAGCGAAGGAGATGGTTCCAGGCCGAGCTCTCGTGCGTCGACGATCAAGTACTCGGCACTCAATCGCGAGAATGACTTGCCACCGCCTATTTCCGCAGCAAACGGAAAAGGAAAGGAGCGAATGATGGCGAGTTCTAAGCCTACGACGAACTTATATCACGTCGTCAATGCGTCGACTTCGTCCTCTTCGTCGTCAGCTACAAACGCCACACTCAACGATCACGGTGCCACATCGCCCACCACACCTACACCATCTTCCTCCTCCATTAGCCCTAACTTGACTCTCAACGCATCGGAAACTTTCACACGATATCTCGCCCTCCTGCGATATCAAATGTCACCTTACCTCGCAGAGCTCAAGTCTCGACTACCGTTCATTGTGTGCGTGGTCTTGCCGCTCATGGCTTTCTTAGCGCGTTGGAGACATCGAACGCGACGTGGCAGTAGTGATGTTGCAGGGAAGGGCACCGTGGAAGACGTGAGGCGAAAGCTCGGAGTTGAGCTCTCAGGACAAGGTGGAGGGTATGGCGTCTGGAGAAGAGTGTATAAGATGTTGGAGGATACTGTCGTAATGGCTGGGAGGGGCTTGGTCTGAATTGCTTGTGCATGGTGGTCGGTTAGCTCAGGGACCAGACACATTTTACTTGCCGTGTGTTTTTTGGATAGCTTATACTGCCTCGGGAACCCACGCCTGGTGTCGATTGTATGTTTTTAGGCTCTAGCGTCCTGCAACTACTAGATTGTGTCGAACACACCGTGTGAGCGGCGGCCAAATTCCTCAACTTAGCGCCCGTCTTCCAACATCTGATCTTATCTTCTTCACTGTAATCGTGTTTGGCATGTCCACAGCACCATCAAAAGTGTCCAAGCTCATCCCGAGATTTACCCTCTTTGTTGGCAATCATTGTTCTCTTTGTGTTGTACGTTCCGATTCGCGCCGCTTTTGCAAATGCCCGAAACTAAGTCAAGTTGTATATCTACGTTTTGCAGACCGCGAAGGAGGCGCTGGAGAACGCAAGAAAACAGGTATGAAAAAAATTGCTCCGGAATATTGAACATTACCTCTGGGTCTGACGAGAATCATGAATTCTATTGATATAGCTCCCATTCGAAGTTGATACGGTGAACATCTACGATCAAGGGCAGGAGCGGTATGGAGATGTCCTATAGGAGCTCTGCCGCAGGTACTAAACCACATCCCATATATATTCGTATTCAGATGGAAGCGGCGCTATGTGTACGAGATCCCAGTCCTGATGCTAGGGGACGAGATCAAGGCGAAGGGCAGGTGGGGGGAATCGGAAGTTCTCAAGGCTCTGCAGGAATTCCGACAGAAGCAGGAGGAAGAGGGGGAGAGGAAGGCTTGAGCGCTTCATTGAGTGGATCGGAGATGGACGTCGACTCAAACTGCGAATCAGACTATGGACTCAAAGGCGGGGCAGGTGCGGTGGTCACGCAAACAAGAATTACCAATCGGATTGACGAGGGTCGCGAGCCATGCGAAGACGAAGGTTCGTCGACGTGCGGTGAATCTAGAGCTTGGTGGTGATTTATAGATTGTTTTTTAATCCCTCAATCAGAGCCCCTCTTCATCGTCGATGCCATGCCAAGTGTTTCGGCAACTGAGACAGATCCAACTTACGTTTACGATTGTGATCAAAATAATTGGATGTACCCGATCGGAGAGGACTCTGCTGCGCTTGGCGAAGTTGACGATGATTGGCAACTTGGGTATGCCATGCTTCCATGACTTCGTTTCCCGGAGTTACGTTCTTACGTGATGCTCATATCACCACCTCTCTTGCTTATCGTCGGCCATGACAGGACGTGCTTCAACTGTGATTCTCTACTCCATCAACTTACCACATGTCCACTCCCTCGCGACCGTTTTCGGATCGAGGCCAACAAGAGACGGTGGGCAGAGATGCGGGACGAGAATTCGGCATCTGCAGGGACAGAACGGTTCTTCGAAAGACCGATGTGGGTAGAACAACGACTTCGCTGGGTGGACGAATTTCGACCTGGGAGGATTAAAGGGCCAGGGCTTCGCGAGGCGATCGGGCTCCCGTCGCTTGTAGCAACGGATTTAGATGAGAATTTGTCGAAGGACAAAGACGTGGAGATGCCATGGTACGATGGAGGGAATGCTGAAGGTTCCGGTGGAGGGATGATGTTCTGGGGTTACCCACCTGGTTGGACTGGCACTGAAGGTACACCCCTTCGTGTTGTTATCTCTAGTATTCCCGTATGCTGATAGGGTAGATGGAAGATCCCGTGGAATTGATGCGTGCTCGGATCATGAGGCCATCTGAAGATAGCCTGGGCATGGAGGCCGAACCAGTAACATTGGAACTTCACGGTGATGAAGACAAGACAACGTCCCCTGAGGTCATCCTCTTAAACAGCATAAATGCAACTAGTAAGTTATCTTTTCGCTGTATCTGCATTGTGTCTAATTAGTTTCATCACCTCACGTTTGCAGCACACCCTCTCTTGCAGTACGTTGTGTCGCCGGACAAACTCTCGCCTTCCACCGATGCTATCCTCAAAGCGAAGAGATGGGCATACTATCATACTACACTATTCTCATCTGATCTCTTGACCATCTCTAATGTCTCGTGCCCTCTACCCCCGCCGCCGCCGTCTCAACCTCAACCTAGTCCATCACCTGCGGCTTCCTCTTCCACCTTTACGCAGGACAGAAGAAACCTTTGGGCGGCCCTCATTAACAAATCACCAGCAGGCGATGCGGCCTTACCGTCAATAGCCTCTTCTCGTATCCCAGCCTCCAATCTGCCATGGCGCCTACCAGACGCCTTCGACTTTCGAAAAGGGAGGCAAATCGCGAAGAGCTAACGAGCATATAGAGATCCAATATTTATACATGAATCTCGATCCCATATCAAGGCGTGCATAGACAATATCCTTCCATGCGCATCTGGTGTGCATCAGGGTGAGTCAAGGATATAAACCACCTGATCATGTGGAAAGGAATACCGTTGGCTCGCATACGTGTCAATTTATTAGACTACGCTATCATTAGCTAGGCTTTATTTTAGCTCCTGTGACATAACACTATCGAAGCGTACTATTGCGATGAATGAGGGCTTTTTGCGACGAGTTCTTACCTGCATGCCTCCGCACCCCGTATTCAACGATGATCACGTTCGCTCAAGTCAAGTTCATCAATACATATTTCTGCTGGTCCACAGTAGAATCGACCTCAACGATTAACAGGGATGTTTGGTTCAAAGGGATAGTCTCCAAAGGAGTGGACATAGGCGGCCACTCTTTTCTTCCAGTCCGCTTACAAACACTGGGAGTAGAACGGGTTGGAGAACGTGCAGGTGAAAGGCCACTCGCAGACGGTCGGGCCGTTATGCTAATGATACCTCCCATCAGTGACCATCACAGAAGGGGGGACATGCTCAAACAATACTTACGCCCAGTTCTCGTCACCGCATTGCCCGGATTGATACTGGGTGGGTCCTGAGGCGGAGGGAGTGGTCGTAGCAGGTTTGGAAGTGTTTGTGGTCGTAGCAGGCTTGGAAGTGGTCGTAGCCGGCTTGGAGGCCGTGGCGGGGACGTAAGTAGTAGGCTTGATGCTCGTGGTGGGAGGGGCGGTCCCACCGGGGGCAACATAAGGTGAGCTATTGTAGGTCGAGCCGATGTCACCGAACTTGATGTTGGAGTAGATGGCTTGGATGCTGCCACCGGCACCTTCGAGCTGACCGGGAACATCGGAGGAGGTGGCGCAACTACCACGAGCAACACCGAGAGCAAAAGGAGACGCAGTGGTAGGGTAGTCGCTATCGAGCCACAACATATCGGCCTATCCCGAAGGATTATCAGAAAAACCAACCCCTCAGGATATGATCATTGCTCACCGCATAATCGTCCCAGATACTGAGGACCAGCACCATCCCACGAGACATTGCCTGTCCCATCTCGGTTCAAGCCGCCAAGAGTCTCGAAGGTGTCCATGTCTCCAGCGGCAATCTTCTGAGCGTTGCAAAACGCGTCGCTCATCGAGTTGTAGGTCGTCAACCTGGGGATGTTGGTTAGAGTTCTGGATCGTCATACCGTTCTGGACGTAGACAACGAATCTCGCTGGGAGTACCTGTGGCGGCTCTGGTCGTGATGAATTGGGTGACGACGGTGAAGATCTTGGTGGTATTAAGGGAGAAGCCAGCATCAGGGCCCTAGAACGTCGTGTCGCCCCAGCGGTAAGAGTTGAGGTCGCAGCCAGCCTAGTTGCAGGTAGATGTGCAGGTAGATTCTGAGCACTCCAAAAGACCGTCGCTAGTGCAAGGGTGAGGGGTGTAAGCCGCTGACATCGTGTTGGCCTCCCAGATTTCCACCCCGCTGCGGCACGAGCCGAACATTCCGTTACCAGAGTTGGCGGAGGTAGCGGTCCATTTGAGCATGTTAGCCTGATAGAGAAAAAAGCTCAAGCTTCATATATCATTCAAAATAATACGGGACGCCCACCGAACTATTAATGAACTTGATGTCGTGCGGGCAAGGCGAGTCGCAATACCCCGTACCGTACAAGACTCTACTCCGAACTGCTGGTTGGTGCCTCTAGTCTGGTAGGAGGGTCGTGCGAGGAATAGAACCAGAACGCCAGGGCCTGCTGTTTACGCTCCAGAACTTGCGATATCATTAGCTAGCTGCGTTTGCTCTACAAGTCGCTGATCGGCATCCTTCAGTCCGGCGGGCATCGGGGCGAAACTAAGACGCTGGAGCGCAGCGACTTCGGGTTCCTTCGAGAAGGAAAATCAGGAACAAGCTTCATTTTAACTTTTTAGATGTTCCGATGGTCTATGACGAGCAAGTTCTTGGCATCATTGGGGGATTTTGGACTTCTTGGACGGGGAAACGGACCCTTCTCTTCCCCAAGACTGAGTAAGGCTCTAATAATAGCCCCACAAAGGTCCCTTGGCAGCCAAGACTTTGGGCCGGAGCCCGTGCCACGCTGCGGTTACCTTGAAGTAACATTCTCAGGGCCTTGTGAGCTCCTGCTGATAGTCCGAAGAAGAGGATCGCCACCGGATTTTATCTATATTTAAGGGGAGATGGAAGGCACAACCACACCACACGTCCAGGAAATGAGATCAGCCGACTCTCCGATCATTTGCGTGAGGAAACGGCAGGAAACGATATATATGCATATACGGGCAGGAGACAGAGGTGGGAGGATCTTGCCGCTTACCCAGCCGGGGCTCGAAGAATTGGCCATGCAATTGTGGAAGTGTCAGGCTGCCTTCGCAGTCAGCATGTTTACCGCCGCCTACTAGAGATTATTATTAGAGCCTTGGTCTACAAATCTCGGCCACTTCGCTTCAGGTCCACATGATGATACTATATCGGGCATGTTGACTGCCACAACAGGGCCCGTCGAGAGCATCGCCATGGTTCCAAAGCCTGTTTGTAGGTCATGTTCATAGTAACCGTCCTCTTCCTGGACCGTTAACACTCAGTCAACAACAATCAGATTGAGCATTTTGATGCGGCTCTCCATCCTCATGCTCAAGCAGTGCGGACCAAGCCTCATATTTCTAGATGCGCGGTGAGTTGACTGACGCCGTCACCAACATCAGCTAACATACTGGCGTTGTTCAGCCGACGCGGTAAGTTTCCCACACGCTTTGGACTGGTCCTCTCGGAAACGTGCGAGGGTAGAACACGGATCTGCCCCTTTTAGTCAGAGGAGAGTGGACTTTTGTGTAGTCGAAATG
This sequence comes from Tulasnella sp. 332, assembly GCA_019632285.1. Taxonomy (NCBI): domain Eukaryota; kingdom Fungi; phylum Basidiomycota; class Agaricomycetes; order Cantharellales; family Tulasnellaceae; genus Tulasnella; species Tulasnella sp. 332. The sequence continues at coordinate 24,735 of WSTV01000027.1, read as the reverse complement.
ACGACGTTTTCTCCAGACCTAGCGCTCAATGATGTATGATATACTAAGCAGGGCTTGATTTAGTGCCATGGCATGTTTACCAATTCATTTGGCGAAAACTGTGAATATTCGATCCTGTGAAGTAACTTAGGAGGTTCCAGCACCCTGAGAGAGGAATTTGTAGCCGGCCTGCCTCGCTAGCTGAACATTTAACAGACGCGCAGTCATTCAAAATTACTTTTTGATACACTCACAACGCATTCTTCCTCCCCAACCTATAAATGATTTTCATGTTACTTTATTTTAACTATGGGTAAATCTATATGCCACCGTGGCTCCGTTCCTATCACTAATGAAACATCAGTCATCTGTAGAGAGATTTCTTCCGCTTATTCTTTCCCAAGTTGGGCCTGCTTGATCCTGAAGAACTATTTCCTCAGGATTGATCGCAATACACTTTGTCTTTGTTACTGTTTTGTTTTTGCTTCACGGCATCTACCCCTCCGAAAGGGCTTTATCATCTCGGCTTTCCTATGGAAACGTTTACTGCGGATAAGAGCCTCGGGCATATCAAACCAAGTATCCCTGGCCGGTTGAGGATCGGCCGCGGGTTTTTGAATGGTGGAGATCTTTGATTTGGACCGACTCTTACTTCCCCTCCGACCACCCGTTGCCGAACAATTCCTCCTTCACTTGCTCCAGCTTGCAGTATGCCTTTAAGTTCCAAGCCTGGTGCCATTAAGGAGGTGCGCCATGCATCATCATCATCATCATCATCAAAAGATGAGCGACATCTGCAGGAACCACGTATCTTGGCTTGCGTAGCCTGCCGCAAGAAGAAACGTGTAAGACTCAGCCAGCAATTAGGACCATACAGCTGACGCTACTCCAGCGTTGCAATAGGGTGAAACCATCTTGCGGAGCTTGCCTCAATGCTCACAGAGAGTGTATCTACGGGGGTCGCAAACCTCGGATTACCGCTGAGGACCTGAACGATAAACTACGGCGACTCGAACACAAGTATGCCATCTGCTTAAAAGCGGCAAAATTTGTTTCGAGAACTGGGAAGAGCTCGGTGAAGGTGGGTCCTCAGGTTATTGGGCTGAAAGTGATGTTGATTTTGAGCAGTTCAAAGTTTGTCAGGAGCAAAAGGTCTCCTCAGTGCGATGACAACGCGGGACGTTCTTCAGATCAAATCTCGACAAAGAGCACGAGTTCAGTCGGCTCGAGGTATCTCAGTATTTTTACACCCAGGCCACCCGATACCTATCACCCGTACGGAGGATATCACTTTGACGACAATTTCCTCACGATGCCTCCTACCAAAGGCGTAGCTTCCGAACATCGAGAGCCTTCCCTTACATCGTACCTCAGCGAGGACACTCCACGTTTCACACATTCAACTCGCATCTTCACACCTATTCCTCAGATTCCTCCAACAGTATCGACAACCATATCCACACTTCCCTGTGACTCACCAGTAACCCTTGGCTCGTCACCATCAGTGGACGGATGGCCAGGGTGTCGTGCAGCTAAACGACAACGTCTGACGCCACCTCCAGTTGGGGATGGTCTGCATCAATGGCAACCAGAAGCCAATGACGTGCTGATCAGGCAATGTACTCAGGATTTGAGTGCTCGCTCAAACAATACTGAACTCGGTCGCTATACTCCTCCGAAAATCGACATCACCGAAGCACCTGGTTTACACTTCTCTCGGGCGACCTGGTGGGACTGCCTCCTGAGCACTTACACAACACGTCCAGATGCGTCCTACACTACCATTTCTCGTAACCTTGCAACAGCAGAAATCACCCGGGATGTCCGCGTTTTCTTCAAGGCTGCCCCGTTCTGGCTCGCGTTCTTGAACGTCCCATTGTTTTTCGACAGTTTCTATCACCCCGAACGTCGGGGAGCCATCCAACCAGCTTTGGTGTTGAGCATCTTGGCGTACGCCAAGTTATTGCAGTCGAACCATGACGCGAGACGTGGACAAAGCCCTCAAGGGCGTGATCGAGCTTGGAGACAGAGCGTGGTGCTGAGGGATCTAGCTCAGGCTTCGTTTGAGGCAAGCTACAACGCGGGATGGATAGACGTGTGTTTGGCGCAAGCGGCCTTCGTGAGCAAATACCTACTTATCTTCGCCGGCTACTGTAATATATGGCCCTGCTGCTGATTTCTCACGTGCACGGAACTGTGCGTAGATATTGGCCCTGTACGAGATGAGCCCCCATACGGACTATGCGCCGCACCGGATGGAATCTGCTGGCAATCTCCTAGACAACGTACTACATGTACTTGGACTAACAACGATCGACGTCAAGGATCCCCGAGCACCAAGATTCGCTCCGAATGCAGTCCCCTCACTTGGCCGGCCTCTCCCCAATGGCGCCAGGGATAATATACTTCGAGACAGGTGCAGTATCGAAACACATTCATGTGCGTCTTCTCGTGCATTATCTCCCATAGGGCCGCCATCACCGGCTGCGTCCATAGTATATCAAGGAGTTAAAAGGGGTGGCCCGTTTGACTCCTCGCCCCTTCCGGTGAAACAACAGCCTATCGGTCGCGATGTCGGCTATAGATCAGGGATTTCAGCACGATGTCCTTGTCATACACTATCTCTCTCCGATGCTCCAGAAGCTCTGCGAAATACACGTGCATACATGCCAAGATGGGCACCCAACGGGAGCTTGGTAGAGATCAGGAAAGAGGAAGCGCGGCGCCTTGTTTGGACTTCCGTGATTCTGTTTGGATTTGATGAGATTGGAAGGCGGGCAGCTGGGCTCCCTCAGATCAATCTGCATGTTGGCAAACCCGAGAGTGTGAGTATCTGGTTTTGGTGTACCCTTCCTCGTATTAGGTGATCCATCCTGCTGAACTTGTGGTGACTCTCTTATCTGACCGAATAGTTCAGACTTTTGTACCCGGGAGAGGATGACTACTCGTCGCTGCCAAACGTGGACGCAGTGCACTCGGGGAAGGAGTGAGTGATAGCCAGTAAGAACATTCTGAATGGATCCTGTGATAATAACCTTGGTGTAGATCGAACTGGGCACTGTGGGCACGTGTGACTCTGCTTTGGTTTGTCTGCGCACGACACTCGTCCGTGAGGGAACTCGACATACACCCTTCGAAAATCTTCAGCTCACCGTTCTCGGACGATGATAGAATCATTACGCCATCTGACACTGACTTTGCTATGAGAGCGTGGATGGAGACCGTAGCGATTGAAGCCGCCTTGGATACCCATACCTGCGATACCGAGAAATCAATGATGTACCAAGTCTGTCTTACTTTCACGTCTGATCCAAGGATGACGAAAATTTACTGACACCTTCGGCTTTTAGGCTCGTCAGCTCATTTTCGTGTACGTGAACAAGTAGGTTTTGGTACCTCGATTCAATTTCTAAAATGATTGGGATTCAACAAGCATCCGAATGCAAATCTCAGGTGGCTTCCGACATTCCATTCCCGTGGTTCAAACGTCAGTGAAATTCTGGTACACTGCAACCTCGTGGTTGCTAACCCACTCCTTGAATCCAAAATCGCAGTGGGGTCGACTTCTCCCCATTGGATCGTGAGTCCGCTATGACGTGGGGTACGTCTTCCAAGGCCACGCGGTCTTTAGATCTTCCTCACATATCCATTACTGGATGAACTAGTTCGCCACGTGGATGGCATGGCGACGCTTTTTCTCAGTGGTGAGATCTACATCAAGGCTTGTGTAAAATTCTCTCGCTCGGTCTCTGATGTTTCTAACTTAGCGGCCTCCAGACCAGGAGACAATCTGGGACGTAGAATGCTCGTTGATCGACCTTTCATAGGCTATGTGTCCCTAGCAGCAATGTTGCGGTATGATGTCATGGCCTCGGTCCCGCAGGCTGTCGCCTGACCATACGCTTTCTCTCACATTTAGGGCAATCAGGCTTTATAAGATTGATAGGTCACTGTCGCTGGCAAGTGAAGCTGCAAAAAAGTTATTGCGATTTGCAAACTGGTATCAAGACGTCTGGCCTTGCGCAGGTGTGTTCTCAACTTGTCACGATAATTGGTACTTGGGATGCGTTCTGAGGAGTCATGGTGATATACAATATTGTAGAACTGCAGAGATGGATGACCAAGGCGTCGATCGAACTGGAATCAATGTGTGGGACACCCGAGAATGGCATAATATGACAATGCATGCATTAGAGCGTCTATCTCGACGGCATATAGTACGGTACATTTGGCTTCTCCTTGATGTCATCGTGTATTCTCATGGTATGCTATTAGAATACTAGGCACCAGCAATCGGACACGGCATTGATCATCAAACCTACAAAATGTGCGCACTCGACGCTAATGGAGTAGTTTAGAAAGAGAGTTTAGTCTCGTCAGGTGTAGAGAATATACAGCGCATACGTGCTTGAGAGTTAAATTATCGCCCAGGCCACCTGCTGCTATCTGTCAGATATTGGGCTCCGAAGTGATAAATCGTCTACGAAAGTCAGATGCTCAGGTGCCGGGAAGTGCAGAGGGATCCTTCGTTGAGCAGAATCCAGGGGCGAGATGTCTGGGTACGACGCCTTCAGTGCAGTGGTTACGCACAACTATATATCACATCAGCCTCTGAATTGGTGGCGAGGCCAGCTCATCATCAGGCTTGCACATCACCATTCAACACATTAGAGAGTTGGAGGTATGAACTGGAGCAGGACGGAAAATCAAGGCCACGCAAGTGTCGAAGGTAGGATGGATACACAAAGAGGGGGGAGAGGAGCAATGGCAGCTGGCCGAAACGTTGATGTTAACAAAGCGAGGGAAACGTTCGAACGTCACAAACAACAGGGCGTACGATCGAAACCGACTCCGTTGGACTCCGGTAGACTTCCCTAGACAGCGCTGTACCGTTCACAAGTAGTAGACTTCTTTTAGGATGAGCTTGCTGATTCGTTGTATAGGATGTATTGCGTCACATCTGCTGTCTATGGTGCGTCAGGCAGGAAATATACAAGCCACGAGAGTAGTCAATGCGTGTTCAGTTGAGCCGGGGGAAACCATTGGTATCTTTTGGGCTCCACAGTCGTGAAAGATGGGGTAGACGACAGTTGATATCTGTCTTTCGTTTGCAGGATTATGGCATATCAAGGGTTTACGAAGATAGTGAAACCTTATACTTCACCGATGCTCAGCTGCGTAAGAATCCCACTGAGGGTGAAGCTTAAATGCGAACATGGAGGCGATGTCAGGGAAACGCAATCTCCTATCATTTCATATACGGCTTCAAGGTACGTCTACCCAATATTAACGGAATGTGTCTGCATGCAGCGGATCTAGGGGGTTTGATGATAGAACAAGATGCAGTGTAGCGGTTCGGTTGAGAGGCAAAAAGAAGAGTTGCTGCTTTGTGCACTACTTCACCTATGAGACAGTTTCAACCGACTCACGTGGTTGTGCAAGATGCCTAATGAAATTCAAGCAATTGCTTGGAATAAACGAACCTTGACGATGGAAGGCGTGCGTCTCCTGGATCCTTTGCTGTCTCAACCTCGCGAATAAGTGTGCACTGGAATGAAGCAGTCTTTAGAAGGTGGTATATGCTGCGGAGGTCGGGAAGTACAATGAGAATAAGCCGGGTGTAGGTCTTTGAGGGGTAAATACCTCACTCAAGCTATCTAGCGACTACCTGTCAGATGTTGGGCTCTAAAATAAAGATATCGAGGTCATAATAAGTAACAATCGCGGTCCTTCTTAGTGGAGGCCGAGACCCTAAAAGGAAGCGGCATCGGCATACTGGCAAACCCGGGATGTCACGAGTCCACTCTTTATACGTACAAGCGTGCACCCAGGGACTTGTACACCTGTTTGACGAGTCTTCGATTCTATTCCTATTCACGTTTAAGCTTGCGACCATGAGCAACCACTATCATCATCATCAACAGCCAGCATTCTATGGCACCATACCAGCAGGTGGGGAACTTGCTGAAGCCCTCGCCCAGACTAGTAGCTCTGATGGTGCAGTTTCCTCTTTGGGTGACGAACCCCTGAATGAATCTGATATGGGAAGATCCAACGATCTCAGTGACACTGCAATGGAGGTTGGCTCTGTCGCAGACTCAGAGATCTCGTCATTGTATCCATGTGACTCGATTTCGCAACGAGGGGAACAAGTGGAACATCCACCACCATCAGAGACGAAGGGAGAAGACTCAGCTTCAGATATACACAGCTTCATTTCAGAAGGTAAGTTGTATCAGATGATGTCCTTACAACACCACCCATCAGGGTTGTCACTCACACTTCGCTGTAAACATTCTCTGCTAGACAACAAGACTTTGGTACATCTAAGAGCTTATGTTCCTCCTTGTGTAACATGCTCATCTAGGCCTTCTGGTGTTATGGTTTCTACCACAGTTCAAGAAGCTACATGGCCGTGCATTCACAAGTCAATCAGATGGTTATATGCTCCCGGCAGATGACAAAGAGGTTGGAAGAAGCTTTCGCCCTGGGGACTTTGGTGATGCCAGAATTGACTTGTCTTGATCCCAATTTCTAGCACTCGCGACTTGACCTACAGCATAACGTCCTAAAATGCCACCTCCGGAGTCTATATCCTCATCCGCGCTGGGTGGAGTGGTTGTTACGGCCAGACCAGGAACGCCAGCCAGCTGTTCTCGACGTCGGAGCTGGCTCTGGTCGATGGTGAGTGTTTACCCGCTCATTTGAACGCATTCTTCAGTGACGAAAGCCGTCACAAAAGGGCTGTTGATATGGCTTCGCAATTTCCTCATGCTAAGGTCCTGGGCATTGATCTAGTCCCTCCCGTTCTCCTTGGGATTAATACAATTCCTCACAACTGCCGCTTCGAAGTTGACGATGCGAACCTGTCCATGGCACATTACAAGGACTGCTTCGATGTGGTTCATGTACGAGCTGCCGATCAGGGCATCAACGACTATAAGGGGTTCATATATGAAATAGCACGAACGATCCGGCCCCATGGCATACTCATCTTGTGCATGGCGAATCCGGTACGTACGTCTTCTCTTCCAAAAAGGCACAAGCAAGTCTCAATTGAGCACAATACTCGTCGATTGATTAACTACAGCAATTCATGACCGAGGACCTCGTACCCTTTCCGGTCACCGAGCCAGGGGAAGAAGGGTAAACACGCTCTTTCTTTTCCCAGTAATATTGTATTCTCAAAGCAGTCGGCATACACCAAAGCTTTACGTGGATGCAGAAACTCTTCTATAGGGCTTATAAAGCGTTTCACCATCGCGGTACTTTTGGAGTCGATGCAGCACTTTATTGGGAAAGGTTCGTATTCATTCTGTTGAGTGTTTTGCGAAGCTGTGTCCTGAGGGTCAGGGACATTGTTGTATGGCGACCTAGGTGGCTTCGAAGTAACCCCAACTACGAGAACACCCAGGCATTAAATACCTACATCTGTATAGGGGCTTGGAGGCAAGGTACACGAGACGAAGTGTCTCGGCTGGCTAGATTGCAATGATCTCACTGAATCAACTGTCCCATCGTTCAGGGCTCGACGAGACGGAGACGTGGGTCGCAGAAGCCATGAAGATCAACCTGATGCATGCCTTTGAAGCGTTCCGGCCACTTCTCCTCACCGACGGCATCTCCCCTGAAGATGTTGAAGTTATGGTTCAAGTACGCTAGACTCTTCATCGTGTGTCCTCTTCAACTCTTTCCCTGACACGTTGATGTAGGGAGCGACAGCAGAACTGCGCGACCAAACCGTTCATGCAGTAATCCAGTGGAAGTACTGTACGGCCATCCGAAGAGACATTCATTGGCATGAGCGCCTTGAGGTAGCCGAGCCGCTCAACCGTGCCACAGAGACGCTTATCGTCGACCCGAGTCCTCCGGGGACAAAGTCGGTCGCCGCCCGATCCGTAGGATTCCCTCCAAAGAAGGGATAGAGCCAGATGTCTACCAATAGTTAGCTGCTACCTCGATGACAGAAATAGATGTTGCAAAGGCATTATCCGCCGTGGCATTGCCGAGTCGGGCGCCCAGACCCTACAGCTAGGACTATAGTTGGCCTTTATCTTGTGCGCCAGGAATCAGAAGCGGCAGCAGGAAAGACGACACTAACCGATTACTCTATGCTGAAACTACATTACTGGGCGATTAGTTAGACTTTAGGCCTCACAAGATAGATTGTGAGATACCCCAGCACGCGCACAAGAAGTAGCTAGGAGCCTATGCAAATAGATTGAGGAGCGCCCGATTCAAACTCATAGATTTTCCGCTGACCTCACAACCCATCGCGTTTGATTTTATTTTATTGGCGCACTCATGCGCTAAAACAAAGTACCCACCATAGAAATTAAAAGATAGCTTGCTTCAAGGGCCGGTCTGCTCCATCTTCAAGAAGTGGGTGGTGGTTGTGTCCTACGATACCCAAGTCATCTGTGATGATCTATGGGATGAATGCGAAGCACTAACATGGATGGAAAGCCGATCGAGTCATGAGAAGGAATGCTTACGTCTTCCTGGATGCTCGAAAGAGGTGGTTCATCCTTCCCGAAGCGTTGACAGCGAGCAGAATCTGTTCCGCTTGCCCGTTGCTTATTGGTATTTCCCCAACTGCGAAGGGCTCTCCGTCATTCCCATGGTAACGCCCATCGCGGATCGACGCCTTGGCCATGTCGACACACTTTGTCCATAGTCGTCGGAGAGCTGCAGGAGGGTCGCCCAAGGGAAGAGCTTCTTCTTCTCTAGGGTAGGCTCTAGTGTCAGGATGACATATACGAGGGCGTCAAGACCCTGTGGAAAGTATGCTACGTTCAGCAAAACTCAGCAAGAGGGTGAAGGAGTCGAGACTTACGTAGCCTCCATGTACCATGTGACAATGTCGATATGCCAAAATTTTTATAGTCTGTATGAAATCCGTAAAGGTCAACTGTAGAGGAACTGCCGGGGCTCCCAACAGGCCCCAGACAATGTAGTCCGCGGCGCCGCCCCCCAGGAGCTTGATTTGCTTGAGAAGCGCTGGCGTTGGGATATTTAGATCCTTAGCTTCCGGGAAGCTGGTAATGAACTTCGTTTAGCAACTCAGAAGTGACGTAAGAGAGGCCGTGAGGGTTGTCTTACTATCGTTGGGCCACGGGTCTTCAAGGATCTCTTTCGCGGTTCGACGTCTAAGGGTAAGAGAACACCTCTCAAGAGAGTTTAGTTCAGCAGTAGGAGGCATGGCGTCTGGAGGGAAATTCGAAGTTATCAGAGCCAAATACACAATTGCCTATTAATTCTGAATACATATAGATCATCGAAGTACTTTGCGGGAACCGAACAATCACGGTGCAATCCTTGCGCGGCCCCAAGCCTATATATGCTGCGAGTCAATAAAACCCTTCATCAACAAAAGAACACGCCAGTCGAAAGCTCGCTCGCCCGTGAGCCGAGATTTGCGACAGGCCCAGAACCCGACTCGTACGACAGGAGCTCTTCTGTAAACCTGCTCGTCTTCTTCAACAAGTCGATCACCCCATCCGCCTCCTCTCGCGAGATCTCTGGCCGGGTGGGTAATTTCTTCTGTTTCTCCAGTGCCTTCGATTTATCTCAGGTCGTCCCGTACAGCCCCGAAAGTTGTTTGTTGATGATAGTGGTCGTGACAGAACGTTTCTTCACCGCCATGGTCTGCGGGACGCGGCATACATGGAGCATGGCACCGACGTCGTCCGAGGTCATTACGCGATCGTCATCTGGAGTTCCTTTGAGGATATAGCCCGTCTCTGGAGATTTGTTCAGCCACTCGATCTGGCGAAGGACTAGTGATTAGGATAGTTTTCAGCAAATTCTGACTTCTGAGAGCCGAATAAATGGCGCGTGGGGTAGGACTTATGGTCGGGGCTTCGACGAAAACCAGGCGTCGGGGGAGGGACGAAGGACCCCCCGATGTCTACTTGCGCATTGCGTGACCTCAGCTTCAGTCATGAAAATATCTTTCTTCTTTTCTTTTGTTCTTTTTTGTGAATTTGAATACATAAGTCGGCGTCATTTGATCGAAATCAAATTGAGCGTGCTCACCGGGTGGCTTCCCGCAAGTCGATTTATGACTCGCCTTCCAGGCCTTACATTGACACTCCCTAGTTACACGCATGATCAGTAATCTACATGCCATCAACATAGAATCTCTCAGTAGAAAGTGATAACGCGTTTGTTGCAGTAACGAGTCATCCGCCGGACCGATCTGTACCTGCCACGCATCTCAAACTGTTCTTTGCTCATCGTCCTGTGGGCGGAAGCAGTGGTCGCAGAACATGGCGGCCTCTCTTTGCGGTTGGCGGCCGGTGTCCTTTTCGCCACGTGTGCCCAGCTTTCTCGCCCATGAGCGAGTCCGCCACCGGCTTGGTGTGACGAAGGATCAATTTCGGCTCAAATTTCATCCAAATTTCTTAAGCGTTTTACTGGACGGTAAAGGACGTCCAGGGTAAAGAGGCGGTCTATTCCCCAAGACTTACCGACCCCTTTCCCGTCAACCATGGCGACCAAAGCCATGTCCTTGCCCAGAAAACTGGCCAGCACCAAGCCACAGAACGTGACTGAGACAAGACGACAGGGATCAGCTCAAAGATTCCGGATGAAAGTCGAGCTTACGATAATGAGGAAATGAAATTGCTACGTGTGAGGCGCTTGGTTTGTAAAGAAGGTCCTGCGTGGCTGCGGCGTGACTGCTCCGGATCGTTGTCCATCCACTCGAATGATCCTGTCGTATGGTTTCTGCTCTGGTAACGCGGATCGAGTTGGCAGGTTATGAAAATATCCAACCTCAACCCCTAATGGAAGAGAGATGCGGAACGAAAGGAGACTCACGTCGTTGTCACCGAGTGTGCGCCTTCTTAATGAATCAACGAAGCCCCGACCCGAGTTGCGTAGAAGGTTCTTCAATGTGGGCTCGGGACAGTTGACCTTGGGAGATTCTCAAGTGGTGTCCCATATTGGGGTATTTGACAGTCTCCCAGACGCGCCCGACGCTGCTCGCCTTCGCCCATCGCCACCCACTTGGCTTCGAAATCAGAGCCGTTGAAATTGTTTGTGATTTCTCGAGGGTGTTTGAAGTGCTTTTTTTTTATAGATCATTCTGCGTGCGTTTACTCAGAAGAAGAAAAATTGAGCCTGGCGTTGGCGATGTCCTTCCCGCTTCAATGATATGATATTGAGACACACCTAGCTCCTAAAGAATGTTTGCTGCGGATGGACCATTGATCACTTCGTCAAAGGCAGATGCAGGCATGGTTCGGTGAGGGTCCCAGAACACAGGTTTCGCCGGGTGGTAACGTTCCTCGACGCGCCTGTCGATATCAGAAACCCAGGCATCGTGGTCTGTACTGTTCGTATGCTCGGTCTTTGGTGGAGGGAGTGCATCCCTCAGAGCACTCTTAATGGCTGCTAGTGGCGTGTTGTCCATGTCACGGGGTCTGTATAAAAATACGGCGATAGGTGAGGCAAATTGGCTAGATGAGGAGTTGGTGAGTAGGAAGCATAATCAATCTCCAAAGTTTCGAGCACGCGGCGATCAAGTCTGATTTTGGGTATCCCGTTAAGCTGTGAAATGCCAAGGTCACTCAATATCCATGTGAAGGTCCACCCAGACGTTGAGGAAGAATCTGGATTGTCCAGTCCTTCCTGTTGCCACCGCCAAGCACACGGAATATGCCTTTCTCCATCTGGTGCGTTAACGGCGTTCAATTTTGATCAATCGGGATTGAATGCTTAACTATAACGAACGGGCAGTGTGTGCTGGAATTGCACCTTATATCCAGGTCAGCTGGGCAGTGTCACTGGCGGATCGAGGGGGAATCTGCTTCCAAATTCACTCTTCAAAGCCCTATCGATGGCAAGTATTGAACTGTCAGCAATGGCGGAGCTTCAGCGCATAACTCAGTTGGTCGGTCGTCTTGCCCGAACTTCAGGACCTAAGTGTGTGAGGCGTCAGGGCTGTTTCACCCTGTGCTTGGTGGACGTCAAGAATGACGAGCAGAACTTCTTCTTGGCTGCGAGGCAATTGGTGAGAATGATGGTGAAACATGTTCCTCGAGGATTGGAAGAGGATAAGTGATAAGCTGGCCAACATTGGATATTCAAGGCAGTGAGGAAAGGCAGCACTGGTGTGGCTGTGCATACGCACATGGCAATGCTTGAAGCACTGCCGGCCAAAGCGCGTTCTGCCGGACGAAAGGGTCCCATCTTGTACTTTCGCTTGCTCCTTCACTCTTTTTGTTCATCCTTCTCTCTTCCTTCCTTTCGCTTTCTAGTTTGGTCAGCGACCGCTTGACGAGCATCCCTCTTCCATCACTCCGAAATGGCGTACTGTGATCAAACGCCATCCCAGACGCTCTTTGCAACGGTTACTACTTCATCTGGCTCAATCACTACCAGCACCAGTCTCAATATCGTCACTGGCGAACCCACGACTTCGACGATCTTGGCTACAACTTGCTTGAGCACTGTGAATGGGACCTGCGCCTCCTCCACTGTTAATTCTGTAGTCACTACCATCCCAGGTGCGCAATGTGTCTATAAATCTCATTGTCGACTGATGCACTCACGCGTCGCGCGACGACAGGAGTGGAAACGACCTCGACCATCCTGATACCCATATCGACCAATGTGATCGTGACTGATACTATCGCTACTCAAACTCTCTTTGGCTCTTCGTGCCCGGTCCTCTCCACCCTAACGCCGACTCCGACACCCACTCCCAGCCAGACCCCAAGCTCGGCAACCCCTACGACTCCAACGAGCACCACTACTCCTACACCTTCTACGACCCCCCAACCGGTCGACCCCACTTCTACCCCCACAACACCTACCCCCACAACACCTACACCCACACCTACACCAGAACCCACGCCCACATCTACACCGACCCCACCAGCATCGACACGCTTCTCTACATCTTTTGGTTCACAAACAATCTTTACCTCAATCGTCACGGTGACTGCTGCGGATGGAAGCTTAACGACGACCGCGATTACCGAGACTGGAACACCCGTCCTCTCTATCCCAATCGACTCTGGCAGCGGTAACTCTAAAGTAAATGCGGGTCCGATTGTTGGAGGTGTTCTTGGGGGACTGGCCGGACTGGCCATCATCGCGACCGTATTCTGGGTATGGTGGAGGAAAAGGCATACACGCTGGGAGGATATCTGGGAAGACGATAACCATTCGCGTCATCGCGACGATGAGCCACCGAGGAGGAAGATCATGTTGGAGGCCGAGGTCGACCCGAAGCCTTACGAGGTGTGTAGTCGCGCTGTTTTGAACGTCGTATGACAAGATCGACTGACATTGGATGGTACTCCGCAGTACGGAATGATCGGCACTGGCACTACATCAGCGCCACAGTCGCCAGGGCTTCCCCCAGCCGGTGCACATGGCCGATCCCCGTCAATCACTCCTCTCCTGCTCGGCGGCGCCGATGGCCATTCTGCACACACTTCTGTAGACATGTCCTCCTCGATCGCCGGCACCCCCGTCTCCCACCTCCACCATTCACAGAACAACCTCAACGCGCCATATGATGCGCGTAGTCGCCGTTCGAGTGGACCCACCTTGGGCTCCTCTAGGGAAGGTTCCAACTCTTCGAGTCTGTATGGGTCGACGACCGCACCGCCCGCCTGGGGACGTCAAGCCAAGACGTTGTCCCTCGGTGGGGCGCCTGCTGTGTCTGGATTGGGTGGATGGATGACGGCGGAGGATGGGAAGCTCGTGCCACAGGCGTATAATAATCACTCGCCCGCTGCGGGAAGTGACTTCACGCCTACTGCAGATGACGCAGCACCGGCTTCCTTCTCTGTCGTGCGGAAACCAAGGCCACATTCGACATCTGCTCAAGTCACGCTACCCCCCTCCACCCCAACCGCCTCTGCCTTCTCTCCGAGCTCTAATCCAGCGTTCGGCAAGTCTTCACCCGCTACAAGCACACCGACGCCAACTCCGCACCAACCGCAGTCGCCTCAGGGCATCACGCATACTGCAGACGACGCGGCACCAGCCTCCTTCGCTGTAATGCGGAAACCGCGGCCACATTCGACGTCCGCCCAAATCACGCCATCTCCAACCGCCTCTACTTTCGCCCCAGGCTCTAATTCAGCGTTTGGAAAGACATCACCCGCTACTCCAAGCGCACCGACGCCAGCTCCTCCGTACCAACAGCAGCCGCCGCCTCAGAGGCCCACAGTCTCGACCACACAGTACCCACCCACGAAGCCGGTCGCGGCCGAACTGTCCCCGGACGCCCCGACGGCAGGCACTCTATCGACGCAGCCGTCGATCTATTCGAGGGATAGCATGGATGATATCACGTCGGGCTCTTTGCTACCTGGTGTTCGACTGGGTGTTGTCAATCCGGACCTCGGTGATGCACCTTCGAGGGCGACGACGAGGCGCAAGCCTTGATTTGAGAATTTTTTTTTGCGCGATGGATTTTTTTTTAAAGAGGACTTTTTTTTTTTTTTTTGAAAACAAAACAAAAATTAGGTGGGGCTTTGGACCTCTCAGCCATGGACTTCACATCTTCTCCTTCTTCCCCCATCTCCTATCACGACACTATTTGTAATCCCATGCATATAAACACTTTCACTCCCCTCCCTCACCCTCATCCCCCTTCTCCCCGTGGCATATATGGACACTACCCCCGCAACCCCGCTTGGTACTATATGTTGTAGTATTGTGTCACCCACCTTGATTCTCAATATCACTCGTCCCAGATTATCAACCGGTCGCACGACGGCTGGAGTCCGTTACAGGTATGAAGCCCTCGAACGGCGGACAGCAGTAATTCGAATCTGGATCATTCCATTGTAGACGGTATGTTTGAAGGTATGTCTAATGGGATCGTATACGACAAGGAAAGATGCGAATAAGTTATCATCCTCCCGCTAAAACAGAGGCGGAGCTTCTAAGAGTTCTCTAAGATGCTGATCCCGATTTTTAAAAAAAAATCGTTCCTTTCCTTTTCGTTCCGTTCAGTCCAACCAATCGTCCCAGAAGCCCTTCGTGCCATTGTTTGGCGCCACGTTCGTCAGGTTTAACAGCTTGCATACCAAGTTGTACACCTGCACGTTGTCGAACCCTTCCATGATGGTCGGCGCTGCCGTTGAGGATGACTTTGAGTTCCCTTGTTGTTTGAGTTTGGTCGCGGAAGAGAAAGGACCGTCGGCGACGAATATCGCTCGCATGGAGGGTTCGTCATTATCATATCCATGATTCTAGAGGGAAAGAAAAAAAAAAAAAGAAGGTAACGAGGGGTGAGCCACTTCGCCATTCCATTCTCGATAGGTTTTCAAAAATCGCGAGGCTCACTCCTCTCGGCTCGTAAACGCCGTTCATGACTTTCAAATGCTCGTGTCTGTTGGTCAAGGCCCACCCGATCTTGGGTATCACATAGATCGGCGCTATCCGTGGATGATTCGAGAAGTGGAAACGTTCAGGCATGTCGTCGATCCTGCCCGCCGTCGAAGCCGGGAATGAATGGGTCGAGTAGACGTTGAAGACTGGAGGGTCGTATTTGGCCGCGCCGACTTCGAGCCTCCGAAGCATCTCGGTGAGGTTGGTGGAGGGATGGAAGCGGAGGCCCATCGATGGCCAGCCGTCGGAGTGCTCGATTTGGTTGAAGCCGTCTCCGAGGATGTCGTCCATGTACACGAGGCGGAGGTCGCTGGTGTCGACCATGCCGTGGTCGGAGAGGAAGATGACGTCGACGATGTCGGAGAGGTTGCGTGCGGCGAGGGAGGTATGGATGTCTTTGGCGAATTGATCCACTGTTTTTAGTGCTTTCTGCGGTCGATGGAATGAAGTCAGTCAATCAATCCCGTAGCTAGATGTATGATCGCAGAGCTATAAACATACGTTGACTGGAACGGAATCCGGTCCGTACTTGTGGCCAACTTGATCCACCGAGGGCTCGTAGACTACGGTAAAGTGCGGTTATTAGCATCACCGCTAGCGAGCAAGCCTGTTGACGTCCTACCGGTGATCAGTTGTGGCCTCTGCTCATAGGGCATGTCCAGCCATTCGAATATTTTATCGTGCTTCCAAGCTAGAGGAACGTGATTCTGTCACAGGAGGTTCAACAATGTAGTCAGAATTAAATTAGGCGTTGAAGTAATGGCCCCGTGTCAAACCTTGAATGGGATATAATAGTCGGGTGAGTATCCATCCAGAGTTCTGGGTGGACCGGGCCTTCGATTTGTTTCGAGTGAGCATCACTGGACGGGATGGAAAGTCGTTTGAACATACCACATGAGGTTTGCGGTCGGTATGCCCGATTTCTTTGCGGTAGCCCAAAGAGGCTCACCTGACCACCACGATGGATCCCAACTGTGCTCAGGCTTGGTGTACTGGAAAGTCTTCTGTGTAATGGGATCGAAGAATGTCTAAGGGGTTGAAGGTCTTAAGTGGCGGAACTTCGGCGAAGTGGTGTTAGGCGTGCAACGCACATTCGCAACAATGCCGTGCGATTCCGCATAAAGCCCGGTCATCAAGGCCCAGTGATTGCTTTAAGCCGAAGGGGAGGGACTGCATCGGAAATGTGCTCGTTGCTGCGGATCATAAGAAGAGACTCACGGGAATGTCAAGGAGGGGAAGATGGGCTTCATCCATTTTGCTCTCAAGCCTTTGACAGAGATATCATGTAGATGTGTGGTGAGGTTTCGTTCAATATAGTCGGCTCTAGTAGATCTGAGGTCAACTGATTTGTAAGATTAAAACGTGGAACGATCTTACTGTAATCCATCTAAGGAGACTAGGAGAACCGTCCTCGCGAAAGGATGTGTGCCATTCGACAAAACGGCAAGACTTTGAGCAGGACGAGTCGAGTCCATTCCTCGGGGGATATACCACCAACTGAGCCCCGTTATAGTAGCGGCTATAGAAAGGGCAAGAGCCAGCGCAACCAGAAAGCCTGGCTTGAAGCCTGCGAGACGGTCGCCAGAGGCCTCTACTCCTCTTCGCTGGTATTTTTGTTGAGGCTCGTATTTCTCGGGACGAGATGATATATTAGGTGAACCTAGAAGTAGAGCTGCCTCTTCCTCTTCCCGGTCGTCGTCG
Organism: Tulasnella sp. 332; assembly: GCA_019632285.1. Classification (NCBI taxonomy): domain Eukaryota; kingdom Fungi; phylum Basidiomycota; class Agaricomycetes; order Cantharellales; family Tulasnellaceae; genus Tulasnella; species Tulasnella sp. 332. The sequence continues at coordinate 7,692 of WSTV01000027.1, read as the reverse complement.
CCATCTTCCTTGTCCTCAGCTCTGCTTTGAATCTCCTTGGACACCAGCTCTGGACTAGGGATCTGCATTTCCTCCTCAGACAGCGTGCGTGCCAGATGGACTGGGGGCGCCATGGGTTGGTCAAATCGGTGGAGAAATTATGGCTCAAGATGGCTGGAATGAAGGTTGGGGACGGGTGCACGTGGAAGTGGCCAAGCCCCTATATGTTCAAAACGCGGGAACCTCGGTCACTACTGTACAGGTCCCCGCTGCGCGTTAGTTGCTCAGAACAGCCGAGTCTTGCCTTTGTACCACTGGATAGCAACATTCAAACGCGCCGCTGAAACATATGCTTAGCCTGACACGCTTCTTCTTACGCCCTTCACAATTTTTGAGCGTCTCCCGTCTCCTATCTACACCTCACATTAGACGTATGCACGACACCAACATTTCGGACTGGGCCACAGTCAATGACGTATCTGGACGCAAGGCGTATGAGGTTTACACCAAGCCACTGGAGAAGGGTCAGCTGGATGATGGAGAGTACCGATATATCAAGCTGCCGAACGCACTGGAAGCGCTGTTGATCAGCGACCCGAAAGCAGACAAGGCTGCAGCGGCGTTAGATGTTGAAGTCGGCCACCTGAGCGATCCAGTATGTCGTACAAACTTCACCTGTCCTAACCTGTCAGGCACTAAACGTGTCTCGTGCCATTTATTAGGACGACGTCCCGGGCTGCGCTCATTTCTGCGAGCATTTATTGTTCATGGTACGCATGCCGCAAGGATAGTATCATGTGTATCTAACATGAAAATCCGTCGACAGGGTACCAAAGAGTTCCCCTCTGAGAATGAATACTCCCAGGTACACAGCCTGTTATATCTCTGGAGTTTCATACGCAACGCCCTGACTCGTCGATTCTCACTCAGTTTATATCAACACATGGAGGCTCTACGAATGCCTATACCTCAGCGTATAATACCAACTACCACTTCAGCGTGAATCCTTCCCAGCTGCAGCCCGCATTGCACCGTTTCAGCACTTTTTTCATTTCACCACTCTTCTCCGAATCATGCACGAACCGAGAACTTAATGCGGTGGACTCGGAACACAAAAAAAACCGACAGAATGACATGTGGCGGATGTTCCAGCTCAGCAAAGAGCAGAGCAAAGCGGATCATCCGTGGCACAAGTTTGGCAGCGGAAACAGGGAGAGTTTGCTTGCGGCGGGCCGTAAGGTTGCTGCTGCACAGGCTCTTGAAGCCACCAAGACCCCAGAAAGCGCTATCAATGTTGACAAGATGGAGATAGACCACTCGACAAACTCACAAGACTCATCCCTGGCATCGTCGCAGAAAAGTGCATCCGACGCGGATGATGGAGGCCCAGCCGGCCGAGAAACTCGGAGACGACTCGTGAAATGGTGGGAAGGACAATATTGCGCAAGTCGGATGAAGCTGGTTGTACTTGGAAAAGGTGAAGTGGTTTTCTTCTGATGAGCTGGACGCGCTTTTGCTGACACTTTAACAGGCTCTATCGACGAGCTGTCAGAAATGGCTGTAAAACTTTTCTCGGGCGTTCCAAATCGTTCGCTTCCACCTTCGCCATTGATAGACAGCTCGCCTCTCGGAGAGGAGCACCGTGGGGTGAGTTATCCCTTGTATTGAGCTCGCTCGCATTGATCCTAATCAACGAAATTACTTTCCACCTAGATTATCATATATACGAAGACAGTTATGGATTTCAGTGCCATAGAGTTGAATTGGTCTATTCCATGGCAAACACCTCAATGGAAAGTCAAGGTTAGAACATTAGTTCAGACGGTATCTGAATGGAATAGCTATTGACCGTGCCAGCAATCTCGCAGCCTGCGTCTTTCATAACTCACTTCCTCGGTCATGAAGGGCCAGGTTCACTCCACTCCTACCTGAAGAACAAAGGATGGATCGTATACTTGAGTGCTGGCCCAAGCAGCGGCGGCCCGGGCTTTGACTGGATGAAGTGCACGATATTACTTACTCCGGAAGGCTTTGGTACGTTCAAGACTTGGGTAGCTCTGTGGTCAAGGACTTTTGGCTGACAAGGGGTCCTCAGAGCATCACTTGGAGGTCATTCGCTCCGTATACGCATATCTCTCGCTTCTGAGAGACGAGGCTTTACCGACTTGGCATCAACAAGAGATCATCCAGTTGTCGAAGATCAATTTCAAGTATAAGGAGAAGCAATCTCCTGCTTCATACGTATCCCGCACGGCAGAGAAGGCTGGAAGGCTTTATCCGCGGGATAAACTCTTGAGCGCGAGCTCGGTCAGTGAAGAGTGGGATGAGAAGCCCGTCAGGGAACTACTGGACAAGTGTTTGACTGTCAAAGATGGTCGGATAATGGTCATGGGTAGGGAAGGTTGGGGTAAAGTCGCTCTTGTCGGAGAGGAAGCGAATTCGAGCCAGCAGAGGACATGGCTGAAGGAGAAATACTACGGCACTGAATATTTCATCCGGAGACTACCTCAAGACGTGATCACCCAGGTCAGGATAGGATCAGAACGCCACCGAAGTTTTGCTGATGAATACCCCATAGGGAGAGGGAGCCAATTGGATCAAGGAGCTTGCTCTGCCAAAGCCTAATGCATTCGTCCCAGCTAATTTGGAAGTAGACCAGAAGCAGGTCGATGAGGTAAGTCCCGAGAATCGATGAGAGGATACATCCTAGCTCCTTACTGAACATCCCTTGCTCGTGCTAGCCGCTCAGACGACCGCTCAAGATTCGCTCATCCTCGATGTCCACCTTATGGTACAAGAAAGATGATCAGTTTTGGGTCCCCAAGGCTCATGTGCACCTGCAGATCACCAGGTAAATGCACCCAGCTTTCTCCCAGGGGTTACATTAACATTAGCAATTCAATACTTATAGTCCAATCACGACGGTGACGCCGAAGCACAACGTATCAACCCGGTGAGATATTACATTCGAATACTCCCTTGATACACCGTTGACTCTATTTCGTTCAGCTTGTATACAAATCTGGTGCGAGATGCTTTGACGGAGTACTCTTACGACGCCGATCTTGCCGGACTCTCCTATGAAGTGTCAAATACTGCAGGAGGCATTCATATTAGCATCGGAGGATACAACGACAAACTAACGGTCTTACTCAAGGTCGTTCTTGACAAGCTGAAGACTCTAACAGTCAATCCAGAACGATTTGAGGTGCTGAAAGAGCAGGTCCGTCCTCTCAGGATAGGCACGCACGCCACGCCAAGCTAACGAGTGCCCTGGCCATTCAGCTGCGGCAGGAATACGAGAACCTGCTAATGGAACAGCCATACACACTTTCAGACTACTTCACTCGGTACCTCTTGAGCCCAACGGCATGGCAGCCGCAGGAGAAGTTGGCAGAACTAGCTCGTACGTGCACACCAATCCCTAGGTTGTAGCAGTTGCTCACTAAGATATTATGGGTACCTGTGAACATGTAGTACTGAAAGCGGAAGACGTACAGAAGCATATACCGGAGTTATTGTCGAGGTTGCACATCCAGGCTTTCGTACATGGGAACATGGAGAAAGACGTAAGCCCTCAGATCGAAACCCCGAGTATTCAAAGCTGATGTTCCAGTTACCGCACCTAGGAAGCGTACGGGATATTGAGACTTGCTGAGGAGGTCTTGATGACAAGGACGCTCACTCCATCGGAGCTTTTGTCGGACCGATCTCTTCTTCTACCGCCCGCCTGCAATTACGTCCTGGAACTTCCGGTCTCCAATAAGGACGAGGTGAATTCCGCCCTGACGTACTATCTCCAAGTCGGCGATGTCACAGATGCCCGACTCCGAGCCACACTAGGCCTCCTAGCACATATCGCTTCAGAACCTGCTTTCAACCAACTGCGGACGAACGAACAACTAGGGTATATTGTTTCCTCCGGCACTTGGTCGGCTTCTGGCTCTCTTGGATGGCGCGTCGTCGTACAGTCAGAGAAGAATCCGACATTCCTCGAGAATCGGGTGGATGTCTTCTTCGAGGAGACGTTGAGGAAGCTTCTTCAGACTATGTCTGACGAGGAGTTCGAGCAGAAGAGACAGGGGCTGATTGATAAGGAATTGGAGAAGCACAAGAACCTGGTAGAAGAAACCGGTAACTTCTGGAACCATATCAACAATGGTTATCACGACTTCATGAGACGTGGGTTGTTTTTCAAGGTGTCTAGGTCTTGAAAATCGAACTGACTAACACTGACTTTCAGGAACGATCGATGCCGAGAACTTGAGAACACTCTCTCGGCAAGATGTTCTCAGTCTATTCATGGAGAAGATACACCCGGCTGCAAAGAACCGATCTAAATTGTCACTACACCTTCGATCTCAAACGGTTCCCAGTCCCAAGTTCACCGTGGCAGCATCAGTTGCGCTCTTAGATGCCCTCAAATCGCGAGGTGTCGTTGTGCAGGAGGCTGACTACCATCGCCAGTCCGCCACAGAGCCGCCGCTATCTGCTGTCAAAGCGTTCTGGGAAAACCACTTCAAATCATTGCCCAATCTCGACCAAAGCGATGCCAAAGCCCTTCTGAAGACGATGGACCAGTTTGCGAAGGAACACTCGGCACCAGCTAGCGTTGATGAAGGACACAGGAAGTTGGTCAACGGTGTTGTCCACGTGCGCGACATGGCAGCGTTCAAGGCAGGGCTGATCATGTCAAAAGCGGCGACGCCGGTTGTTGTATACAACGATATGGACGCTAAACTGTGATAACTTGGCTGGATAATAGACGATCGTAGTGCTCATAGAGTATGAAAAGCAGATTTCGGTGGACGCGCAGGGCAGAGTTATCATTCCAACAGACAGCAGGAACAATCAAGAATGTTGGGGGAAATGAACGTAAGACAAGGCTGCGAGGAAAGCTTAATGAGATCCATTATGGTATAGCGATGCCGGGTGAATCGGTGTCAAGCCACAGCTCTCTCCGCGTCATGACTCAGATGACACTCAGAAGTACAAAACACCACATCATACACATCGCTGAAGACTTCTGACCAATTATAGCCTATCATTTCAGAGTCGAGACCAGCCGTGAGAACAAGTGTACAACTGCTTATAACCACGTCAGAAACATGGAGGGAGGGACACGAAGCAATGACTCGCCTTTTTTCTTCCTTTTACTGGGCCTTGTGGAATCAAGGAAGAGGTCGTCGTCGGTCGTGATGGGGCCGGACTACAGCGAGATAGAAGTCGCAGAAGCCTTGAGCCCGATGCCCCCCTCCCGTGCACAGGTGGGCGCAACGCGGCGTTATTAAGCGATCTTGGCGAACCTGCTGCGTTGCGTTGGACATCGCCTGGACACGCTCTGCCGGACCAGGGCTGTACAGACCATACGACTAGACATGCATCCTGGAGGGCTAGAGAAAGCCAATCCAACGTGTTCTGCCATTGACTTCGCGTCGGCCGCTAATCAAAGAAGAACTAGCCCTGCTTCGAAAGGGTTCTATATGAAGAGCAACTCCGATCTTGCGACAGATGCCGGTGCAACTTGCACAGGCATAGAGGATGTCGATTCAAGAGGCTTAGGTCGGTCGTAGGGGAGTCAGAACTGAGGCGAGCAAGGAGCGGCCCTAGTCCCAAAGTTGATGCCCCCACGGAACCACCCGTGAAGAATATCACACGCACACGCTCCAATATACTAGAGCTGTACAGAAGACACGAGTAGAGATGCGTCTTTGAGATGCACAAGCCACGTTGATGTCGGTCATCTTACTCAAGACCAAAGGCTACACAAGGCGAGTAATGAGCTCCAGAGAGGTTTGGGGGAAAACCCTAGTCTCAACTAACCTCTGGAAGTGAAACGCAAAGAGAAGATGCGCAAGTTGATGGCATCTAATAGGCAGGAAAGGGGAGGAAAGGGTTTCGCGTTCAGCTGGGCTGACGTACCAACAGGCACTTGGATAGATAGAAGATAGCCCTCGTACAGCCGGAGCGGATATCAAAGTGATATAGGAGCACGAGGAACAGAGGAAATGGTAACGAATTCAATTCGAGAGGGGAAGAAGGTGGTGGTGAAAAGCGCGGAAGAAACCACTCGCCGATAAACCCCAAAACTCCGTCAGATATCTAAAGCAGGTCAAATGATATTGCCGCGCCACAATGAAAAAGTGTAGCAACGTCAGGATCACAAGCTGGCCTGGTAGCAAGCTCCCGCTTCTTTATCCTCTTTTCACACATGTGTATTCAGGGAGCAACTCCTAACTCCCCTTCGGGTCTCGCAAGAATCCCCCAAAGGCAAGGCAAGGCAAGGCGCTGGTCATAGTGAGTGTCAGGAGGAAGCATCTCCTCAGCTATCTGATGTAAAGTTACAACGTCTGGGCACAATGGTGTTGAGGCTAAGGCAGAGAGGTAGATCTCAGCTCACAGGGCAATAGTGACATGCGGAGGGACGCAACTACTAGAGTCCCAACAGTGGGTTCCTCTCCAATATTCGATGGCACAACCAGTACCTTGCTTAGCTCTTTGCGGAATAAGAAAGAGGAATGGTGTATAGAAGCCTATGCTGGACAGGTTCATACTAGCAGAAGCGATGATGACAGGCTCTGTGTGCACCATCCTTCAAGAGTCAGTAGCGGCTGCAACCAGTCGTGACTGATAGCTTCATTGACTGTATAGCCATCTCTTCACATCAGTCGCACTGACTTCCTCTCTCACATAGGTTCTTAACTTGACATCAGTGGAGAAGAGGGTGTCTGAGAACGAAGGTGCATGTCCCTTGCGTGATGCACTGTTGTTACAATCACTCACCGAGGCTTCTCAGTCGTCTCCTGGAGTACTGAAATCCAAGGTGAGTTGGGGATGCTGATTGTTTTGAATGTGGATTCACCCTCGCTGTTTATCTCTCTGGCTTAGTTGTACTTCCCATTGTTGGAGCTTCAGGATCTATCAATCAAGTTGACTCCGGTGTTGAGGTAATTCACAGACAGGCATCACCCGCTTTCATTGCTGACTGGCCATTTCCCCCAGAAAAACATCTTCACCTGTCTCACACCCGTTGGTCCACAAAGGAGGGATCGAATGCTTCCTGAGAAGCCGACCATTGTTTCTTACAACTGTTGAACATACCTTGTGGAGAACATGTCTTCAATGTTGGAATCATTAACCAAGACAATGGTCTGGTTATCATAGAGTCATGGACTCCACCACCATACCAGATAGGTGGAGATCGAATGGCGCACACCTTTTGTCACTAAGTTATAGCAACTTATACAGAGCCATCAATGAGCAGATGTTTGCTGAACGACAACCAAATGCCCTACAAATAGTGTCGGATGTACTTAACTACCAACACCAACAAACAGGGGACCTCCATTTTGAGGCCACACTGTGGGCATCGATCAGAAACCCCCCTCTGAGGAAGGAAATTTCTGACTTCCTGTAGATAGCCCTACATGGCCAAACAGTGTGTGGTACCTTCATTATTAAATGGGGAGGCGACTGGCAAGAGAAGGCTCTATGCTCATGTGGAGCACTGGAGTCCCTTAAACACATCCTGACTGAATGTCAAAATGGGTAGCGAAGAGCAGCCTGGAAGCACACAGGTAAAATGCTCAAACAAGCAGTGGCAACAAAGAATGTGGACTTTGAGATGCCAGCATACGATATCCTAGGAATAGGATTATCACAAAAGGGACAATCCAAGATGGGAAAGGCCCTGTACAAAACAATGATTGCAGA